>JBBPBX010052859.1:9359-24054 GCA_038048925.1 Garcialebias charrua
AAGGAAGGAAGGAAGGAAGGAAGGAAGGAAGGAAGGAAGGAAGGAAGGAAGGAAGGAAGGAAGGAAGGAAGGAAGGAAGGAAGGAAGGAAGGAAGGAAGGAAGGAAGGAAGGAAGGAAGGAAGGAAGGAAGGACCAACTCTTGTTCCACTTGAACTGCTCACAGTCCAACTTCTCCCAGACGTCTGCTGGAACCATGTGGGCTTCTTGTGAGCCAGATGTTGATGAACCATGTGGGCTTCTTGTGAGCCAGATGTTGATGAACCATGTGGGCTTCTTGTGAGCCAGATGTTGATGAACCATGTGGGCTTCTTGTGAGCCAGATGTTGATGAACCATGTGGGCTTCTTGTGAGCCAGATGTTGATGAACCATGTGGGCTTCTTGTGAGCCAGATGTTGATGAACCATGTGGGCTTCTTGTGAGCCAGATGTTGATGAACCATGTGGGCTTCTTGTGAGCCAGATGTTGATGAACCATGTGGGCTTCTTGTGAGCCAGATGTTGATGAACCATGTGGGCTTCTTGTGAGCCAGATGTTGATGAACCATGTGGGCTTCTTGTGAGCCAGATGTTGATGAACCATGTGGGCTTCTTGTGAGCCAGATGTTGATGAACCATGTGGGCTTCTTGTGAGCCAGATGTTGATGAACCATGTGGGCTTCTTGTGAGCCAGATGTTGATGAACCATGTGGGCTTCTTGTGAGCCAGATGTTGATGAACCATGTGGGCTTCTTGTGAGCCAGATGTTGATGAACCATGTGGGCTTCTTGTGAGCCAGATGTTGATGAACCATGTGGGCTTCTTGTGAGCCAGATGTTGATGAACCATGTGGGCTTCTTGTGAGCCAGATGTTGATGAACCATGTGGGCTTCTTGTGAGCCAGATGTTGATGAACCATGTGGGCTTCTTGTGAGCCAGATGTTGATGAACCATGTGGGCTTCTTGTGAGCCAGATGTTGATGAACCATGTGGGCTTCTTGTGAGCCAGATGTTGATGAACCATGTGGGCTTCTTGTGAGCCAGATGTTGATGAACCATGTGGGCTTCTTGTGAGCCAGATGTTGATGAACCATGTGGGCTTCTTGTGAGCCAGATGTTGATGAACCATGTGGGCTTCTTGTGAGCCAGATGTTGATGAACCATGTGGGCTTCTTGTGAGCCAGATGTTGATGAACCATGTGGGCTTCTTGTGAGCCAGATGTTGATGAACCATGTGGGCTTCTTGTGAGCCAGATGTTGATGAACCATGTGGGCTTCTTGTGAGCCAGATGTTGATGAACCATGTGGGCTTCTTGTGAGCCAGATGTTGATGAACCATGTGGGCTTCTTGTGAGCCAGATGTTGATGAACCATGTGGGCTTCTTGTGAGCCAGATGTTGATGAACCATGTGGGCTTCTTGTGAGCCAGATGTTGATGAACCATGTGGGCTTCTTGTGAGCCAGATGTTGATGAACCATGTGGGCTTCTTGTGAGCCAGATGTTGATGAACCATGTGGGCTTCTTGTGAGCCAGATGTTGATGAACCATGTGGGCTTCTTGTGAGCCAGATGTTGATGAACCATGTGGGCTTCTTGTGAGCCAGATGTTGATGAACCATGTGGGCTTCTTGTGAGCCAGATGTTGATGAACCATGTGGGCTTCTTGTGAGCCAGATGTTGATGAACCATGTGGGCTTCTTGTGAGCCAGATGTTGATGAACCATGTGGGCTTCTTGTGAGCCAGATGTTGATGAACCATGTGGGCTTCTTGTGAGCCAGATGTTGATGAACCATGTGGGCTTCTTGTGAGCCAGATGTTGATGAACCATGTGGGCTTCTTGTGAGCCAGATGTTGATGAACCATGTGGGCTTCTTGTGAGCCAGATGTTGATGAACCATGTGGGCTTCTTGTGAGCCAGATGTTGATGAACCATGTGGGCTTCTTGTGAGCCAGATGTTGATGAACCATGTGGGCTTCTTGTGAGCCAGATGTTGATGAACCATGTGGGCTTCTTGTGAGCCAGATGTTGATGAACCATGTGGGCTTCTTGTGAGCCAGATGTTGAGGAACCATGTGGGCTTCTTGTGAGCCAGATGTTGAGGAACCATGTGGGCTTCTTGTGAGCCAGATGTTGAGGAACCATGTGGGCTTCTTGTGAGCCAGATGTTGATGAACCATGTGGGCTTCTTGTGAGCCAGATGTTGATGAACCATGTGGGCTTCTTGTGAGCCAGATGTTGATGAACCATGTGGGCTTCTTGTGAGCCAGATGTTGATGAACCATGTGGGCTTCTTGTGAGCCAGATGTTGATGAACCATGTGGGCTTCTTGTGAGCCAGATGTTGATGAACCATGTGGGCTTCTTGTGAGCCAGATGTTGAGGAGTTCAAAGGAACATCTTCCTGGATGTCTTCTTCCCTGACCTCTGACCTCTTCTTGGTGTTGTGAGGGGTGTTAGTGGAATGTTTGGAGCTGAGATACGGAGCAGGTTCTGTGAACAGAACTCACCAGAACCAAGGTTTGGGAGTGTGCAGCCAGATGTTTGTCTGTTGAACATCTGCAGAAACAGGAGACATGTTTTCTTTCTCTTGTCTGCTCTAATGCGTCCACTTGAAGGTTCTAATATTGTGACAGCAGGTGAAACGTTTCCACTGGATTGAAGAGCAGAGAGGCACAGCTGATCTCTGACAACCTGCAGAGTCTGAATCAAAGAGAACATGTGAGCCTAACATGCATGTTTTTGAACATGTGAGCCTAACATGCATGTTTTTGAACATGTGAGCTGAAGTCAATAGTGTGCAGCTTCCAACAGGATGGAGGAGAAGAGAAGAAGAAGACTTAGAGCTCCTGCTGAGGGAGCACTGGACGAGAGCTCACTCTGAAGAGTTCACAAACACCTCTCCTTTCCTCCTGTCACATCAATCAAGTGATGCAGCACATGCAGAGAGCTGCTGTCACTTGTGGCAGTGACATGAAGAAAAGTGAGCGAGACATTTTCTTCTAAACAACATCACTTCATCATTCTCCTTTCTGGCAGCAGTAAAGAGAAGCAGGTGAAGTGTGAGAAAATAAATCAACATCAAGTTATCCACCTTATTCTTGGGGGTGTCACTGTAGAAACGAATGTGCATTGTACTTCCTGTCCGACACCGGAAGTGCCTGTATTCCATAGGCGGAGTATGGATCGCGGGTGTTTTTGAAAGTTATTTTCATTCATTTTATCGGAGCAAACACAGCTTTTGTTTAAACGGAACGTTTACTGAAATGTCCTACCGGGGTTCAGGTACCTGCTGTGCTGTTCGCGGCTGCACCAACAACCGGACCAAGCTAAATCTTTGGCTAAAACAACAGTGTTTTCAACACGGACCCAAAACAAAGAAAGAGTGTTCCTGCATCCTACTCTATGGCTGTGTCTGCGCGATCAGGTAACATCTGTAATTTCTTTTTATTCAGGGAGGGTTTATTAATGAGAGTTTTGGATGATTTACTGTCTTAAAATGATATATGTCAGGCGCGACCGGTGTTACAGAACACCGTGACTTTTAGCCGAGATAGCTGCTAACAAACGTTAGCCGAGAGACAGGAGCAAACGCGTTGCTATTTATGTATTTTTAAATTATGTCTGCGCGATCAGGTAACATCTTTTTATTCGGGGAGGGTTTATTAATGAGAGTTTTGGAAGATTTACTGTCTTAAAACGATAGATCTCAGACGCGACCGGTATTTTTAGCCGAGATAGCTGCTAACAAACCTTAGCCGAGAGGCCGGAGCAAACGCGTTCGCTATTTATGTATTTTTAAATTATGTCTGCGCGATCAGGTAACATCTGTAATTTCTTTTTATTTGTCCCTCCTCTTTTAACAAAACGAGTGGTGTTCCCACATTTTTAATGAACTAAAACAACAAAGTTTGGACTGTCTTCAACTGTATTACTCGCATGTAAACAAACGGTGTTTCCGGTCAACCGGAAGTCGTGTGCACATTTCGCGCAAAGCGTCATGGGACGTAGGAATACTGTGGATAAAGTTGTATTTTCTTCTTTACTTCTTAAATGCTGACATAAGTGGAGCTCAGAAACTGTTTGGTTCCTCCTCATGCATGTCATGTTGTGGAATGATGAGAATCAAACTCTTGAACTCTTGAGACTTGCAACAAAGGACTGGGAGCAGAGCAGCTGCACATGTTCAGGTTGTGCAGCTGCTCTTGGAGACTGAGAACATGTGAGAACCTTTAGTTTCTGTTCTACATGCATCACTTTGATGCTTCCATCAACTTAGAGACAAATAAAGAGGATTCAAACCTAAAGATTCACATCAACAAGGGACAAACACCTCTGCTGTGTTACTATGAACTGTTTAGCACCACCACCACCAAAGTCTGCCACTCATATTAGCCTGCCTGTGTGTCTGTTAGCAAAATATCTCATGTACCAGTAAATGTATTTTAATGAAACTGTCAGAAAGTAATTGAATGTACACGTACAACAGATTAACTGTAGGAGTTAATCTGATAATTGAGATTAGAAAACACAAACATGGCTACAACTGAGTCAGTTTTACAGATGTTGAGTAAAAACCAGATGTTGTAGTAGCTGAGAGTCATCCCTAACACACACTCTGAGAGCTAGCAGCTCACAGGAAGTCTTTATTTAAAAAGACTGTCATCAAACAGATGATGTGTGTTTAATATGAAGAAAAGTATTTGTAGATATAAAACTAGTGGTGGTTGTTTGATCAGAAAGGCTGCAGAGCTCTGAGCTGCTGAATCAGCAGAAATGACTTCAAAGTTTAGACGTTACAAACATGAACAAGTTATTCTGGTGTTTGTTGAACACATTTGATTGTACAGAATAAATGTGAGACGACAGAGAAAAGTCCCAGTTGATCAAAGAACAGTGTGAAAGTGTCAAAGCAGTTTTTCTGGGACTGCAGCCTGACCTTTGACCTGAACTGTGCAACACTTTGCTTCTAACCAGCAGCACATGACAACATCATGAAAACAGCTGTGGTCCTCACAAGTCTGTCCCTGACACATGAGCACAAACAGCACAGAGGTGGACTGAGGAACAAAACATCTGGAACTCTGACATGCTGCTTATTGACATCTGGACTGGAACTGAGGGTCTTGAAGTTTCACTTAGAGAACAGCTGCATGGCTGTAGTTGGTCCAAAATAAAAACAACAAAGTTGTTTGTGTTTGACACATCTGGAAAAATCAATGTTTACTGATTCACATCTGTAACCACAGGGAAGTTCAGTTCTTTCATTTAGAGCCAAATCACAACAAAAGTCATCTCAGAACAGTCTGAATCAATCCAACTACAATTCAATCCATGCAATGGGATTATAATCTGATTCATGTTGCCAGATTGAGTGAGAAGCAGTTATAAAATACCAGTTAGCAACAAACTGGTCAAATGGTTTCTGTCCACTCAGCAATCAGGACCTGCAGGAACTTGATGTCACAGTGAACCCACTTGAAACTGACGCAACAAGAGAGAAACTGCATGAAAGAACAGGAACTAGTGTTTGATCAAACTGCAAACAGTGAAGTGTCCAAACGTCACATTCAAACTTCAGTATGTTTAGCAAACAGTTTCCAAAGTGCACATGTTTAGACAGTGACAGCAAACATCTGTCCAGCAGTTTGATCAACTGTTTGACACAAGATTCTGATATTAAAAATAATTGAATTAGGCTCACATGTATCAAATGAAATAAACATTTTTCAATAACTGGACTTACTGTAATTTAGCAGCTTGTTTCTTGAAAAGAGGTGATTCTGTAACAAACAGTTCAAGTTCAGTTTAATTCTTTCTATTCCGCTCATTCTCAATCAGTTCATCTGGACAGTTTCTTTTTAGCAGAAACGTTTCACCCTCACTCCAGAGGGCTTCCTCAGTCAGAGTAGTCCAAAGCACACTGAAGTTAACCCACCAAGTAAGCAACTTATGTGGACCAACCAGTTTGCTGTACACTGTAAATGATTTTCGTTGTTTTTACAGTAAATTTACTGTTTTTACAGTAAATTTACTGTATTTGCAACAGTAGCTTACTGTAAATACAGTTTACAGTAAGTTACTGTAGATTTGATTGTTTTTACATCAATATTACTGTATTATCAACAGTAAAGTACTGTATAAACATTTACAGTACCTTACTGTTGATTTGCAATGCATTATGGGTATTTTTTGTGACTACTGTAAAAAATACAGTAATGAACCAACCGCCAAAAAAAAAACGGTGTTCCTCCATCTTGACACTAGAGGCCGACAGGAATATTTCGTGCTCTTGGTTATTTTTATTCTTTTTTCTGCTTAATTTATACTTTATTTTTTATTTTTTTACTATTCAACTTCTATTTGAATCATATGGGAGGCAGTTGCTTTTTGTGAAGGAGATGTTCCTGTGTTATACACCTATGATGAGATGAGACACTTCTTCTTTATCTGGTAAGTGGTAAATTTTAATATTTAAATGAAACTCCTTTTCTAGTAGGCTAGCGTAGGGCTAATGATAGCTTTAAAAAAACTAATATGATTTTGACAGGCAGCTACATCAGTTTAGTTGCTGTTTCTCCTGAGTTAAAATTTGTTAAGTCATTATGGTTTCGCGGAATAAATGTTATAATCTGCAAGCTATAGCAAGACACAGATTACAAACAAACTCCTTGTTAGCATTGCTAATGCTTAGCGGTTCCAATGGACACACAAGTCTAACATCCGGAATGTTCACACAGCAGGCAAATGCGACCCAAATCTGATTTTTTTTCCCCTCCATGTGACCAATAGCTACGTTCCCATGCCTTTTCAGTATGTTACCGAATCGGATACATATCTGATAGTTTTTTCAAAGTGACTGTTTTGTTTAAACCTTTCCTCAACAGTCTAATTGTTTTTTCCCCTAGTTTTTAAATTACTGATCAATCTTAATTAAATGCCCACTATTTGTATATTCTATATCCTCTTATTGTTCAGGTTTCCACTGCCCAGGCAGATGCTGAGACACTTATCTCCCTCCCCAGCACACCAGGACTAATCCTGCTAGGTAAGATTGTTAGATTTTTAATGTACAAATCAGATGTTTAGTGCAATATTAAGCATAACCTACACATTTTTTGTAAACCGTAAAGTGTGATATTTAAATGTCTTTTTTAGGAGAATCACTTCTGACCACAAAGAAGTGGATGCTGGCCCTGGAGGGTAATGTAGTCATTGAGCCAGGTCCTCTTCAGGTGGACTTCACCTCGGCCTTGGCTGTTCTTTTTGCATCTTTTTATGTTTTCAACATCGAGTACCAAGAGGATGCTGCCTCAACCTTAGAGTTCATTCAAAGGTCAGTAATGTTCATCAATTAAATAATAATGAATAATTATGCTTTGGAGTGCTACTGGACATTTAGCATCTTTACCAGCTGGTGAACTAAGTTGTTTACATTCTGGTTGTTCAATCCCATTGCATGAAGCATATATGTGGGAAAGTCTCAAAAGTCAAATATACAAGCGAACACATCTGTGCACTTGTGTGCTCACAAATCTTGCTGCCCACTCAAATGTTGATGTGCTTCATTGAATTTTGCTGCACATGCCCCCTTTATGCGATGGGATTCTCTTCATAAAAGATGACTGCTACTAACAGTTCACTTTCAAATGCTCAATTTGAAGACGTGCAAATGTATTTTAAATGGCATATAATTCACAATATTGCTGTCATTTTTGTGCAACGTCAAAGTTTTACAACAGATAAAATCCTACTCAATCATTATTTTAAGTTATTTCTACATTTATTTATATGCAAGTCATAAGTTGATTTATTATAGTTTCAGAAATTAACATTGCATTAATAAAAGTCAAATTTGCACATACAAAGACTTAAAGGCTTAACCTTTTTGAATTAATGCAAATTAAGCACCTGATAATAATTCTACATATTGTAATCTTGTTAGGTTAAGTGAGAAAATTCATAGACAAGTAATCAATGATTCATTGGCTGTTTCAAAGTTGTTTCATTCAAGTCCTTGGGCTCCAGGAAGAATAATCTCTGCCTTAGCAGAGAGTAATGGGGGACCCTAAATAAAAACTAAAAGTCAAAACCAATGTAACAGTTAACTTTTTTGTTTAATTTTCATAGGTTTCTCGTCAGGATAAATCCTGAAAATTCAAAGTGTTCCTCCAAGTTCCAAGTAAGCAAGAAGACCGGAAAACTGGTTCAGAGGAAGTCTGTGGCCATGAATCCTCATGTTGCTGCCTTTGTCAAAGAATATGCAGACTATGATTGGCAAAATCATTAAGGTAAGTGTTTGGGTTTGTCATGTAAATAACAACTTTTTGTAATAATGTAGAAATTCTTGTAGGGGTTGTATTGTGCAAAATCAACATTTTTGATCTTTATATAATTGTCATTCCTTCATCAAAAACATCCCCAGAGTGTTGCTTTGACCCATTCATGCATGTTTGAGAAATTTGAATCTCCTGTGATAGCCAAGTGTAGCGTTCTCGATGTGTCGTAACCCCAGATTCCATGAGCATAGGTGCATTCTTTTAAGGCTATTGCTAGTGATTTTACCCCTTTGCACGCATGTGCAGCTGAAAACTGAAAACTTGTAGTCATCGCCCACCTGCTGTGTGGACCCCACCCCGGTCCATATAAATAGCAATGGGCCCAGGGTTTGACTCCCTGATAATAAGATTTTTCTTCAGCTATGGGAGTCAGTCAGGCCCGAATCTTAAAGAGCTGCACCCATACTCATAGAATCTGGGGTTACAGTACATAACTAACATTATATTTCATATAGGCTTCGCCCTTTAAGGCTATCTGTTAGGTGTTTAGACACCTGTTACCTTAATAAAAACCACACAAGATAAACAAGAGAAATGAGTTAGACAGAATCATGGAAACTTTGCAAAGGGGATTAGGCTTTTTAATGTACTTCTGAAACTTGGTTGGTCTCATGAACACATTCTTGCACAAATCCGAATTGTGCAGCAATCACAAACCATTTATACAAGTAGGAGGAGGAGTTGACAAGTTACACAAATCTCTGACAACATACAGATAGATAAACTGCAGTCAGGGTTCTGCATGAGGCAGGAACATCTAATCAAAACATTGTACCATGAACAAACAAAGAAGTTTGTCTGTTCTTCCTCAAGGACCAACACTGTTTGTATCTCAAATTAATTGTTTGAATGTGAACAGAGAACATTATATTAAAGTGAGCTGGGTAAGAATTATTGTTCAGAGTAATTAGTTTTAGATGATAAATGTTGAACATCTCCATCATTCCATCCTCTTATCATATAAACTGATCATTATCAATTATGTGAGTGGTATGGAAAACCGACCGTCCTGTTGCCCATACAGTAACGTCCTGACAACTCAGCATCACCTTCTTAGGATGGTTTGAGAGATTTAAAGTTTTGGAGAACTCTGTGGTGATGATTGTCATATTGCATGACTCATTTCAATGTTTGTGAGGAATAAAGATTTGAGGAGAACTTTGTCGTTTGATTTTACTTGATTTTATCACTTGTTTTATTTGTTGTAGCACTTTGAGATTTTTATTAATGAAAAGTGCGGTATAAATTCAATTAATTATTATTATTATTATTATTAGTTAATATGGTCTTATTTCATGGCTCTTTTTAAAGTTTTAAGAGGAATAATAAATTCCAGAGGGGATCCATCTATTTAATCTCAAAAACTAAAAGTTTTTCCAAAGAAATAAACCCTTTTTTTTATTATTTAAAAGAAGTATATATATGTTAAAAAACTAATCTATTTAATTGGTGTTAAACAAATAAAAAGAACTAATCTATTTGATTTGTATTAAACAAATAATATATTTGACTTGTGTCAAAATAAAAGAACTAATACATATTCAGAGATGTAGGAAAAGCAATAATAAGAACTCAGTATGTTTGTTAAAGATGTGGGAAACAATTAAAAACACAGCAAATAAAGAGGTCCTTTATGGACACATAAAAATAAAATAAAGTGAATAAAAGATTTCAGTTCAAATTTCTGTACCCTTTCAGTGGCTGATTAAAACCAAAACAGGATAAAAATAAGCAAATAAAATGATTAAAAGTTTGGTTTGAAATTACTTTGATCTTAAAATATAGCCTAGAAAAACTAACATTATCTTAGTACCAGACATTTGTGAAAATTTTCAGCACACAGAATCACTCAGTATTTTCTTTTTGGCTAATTAACACTCATCTTTCAGAGGAGTGAAATCGTCTTCATTTTGTTCCAGACGAGTTTGGTGCAAGCTGATCAGAACACCTGTGAAAGCTTTCATCATCATTTTCTTTAAAAGTGGTATCACACAGGAGAAGAGAATGCAGAACAGGAACAACACCGTTAGAAGAGGAGTGCAGATCTTCAAAAGGAGATGCCACCATGGTCCAGAGATGAACCATGACCAAAGATCTACAGGGTTTGCTCCTCTAGTCCCACTTTCAACATAGTTCTTGAGATCACTCAGATCATGTAAAGCATCATGGATGTCTCCTCCTGTTCCTGTTTCATCTGGGATGTAGGTGCAGCATGTTTCTCCAATGATTTTACATACGCCGCCTTGCGATGCTGTCAACAAATCAAGGACAACACGATTCTGCAAGATCATCTGTTTCAGTCCGCTCAGTTCGCTCAGGGTCCCATTTGCCAAATGATAGGTGTCGTTGATAAGACTGAGGAGGGCATATCTGTTGACTTCAACGTGATCTCGTACCTCACCGACTCCCACAAATGGGAAGAGTCCTTGGAAGAATTTCTCTCCTCCATTCCAGATCCTAAATTCCCATGGAACACCGGTGGCAGTGGTAAGCCCTCCCCATCTTTTTACCTCAGGCATTGGGGACCGTCTTGTCCGGTGGGCTGAGGGTATCAGCGCTTTCCTCAGTACGAACATTGGGTTGGATAGGGGGACCAAAGCACAAAGGCCCCCCCAATCAGGTGGTAGTGCAGTGTAGGCTCTGTGACCACACAAAAATACCAGTCAGTTAATACACGAGAGCCTTTGTCACCTGGTACTGACAAGCTGCAGTGGGTGATCTTCTGACGTCCTCTCGTTTGCAGGCTGACATTGAAGGGTCTTTGTTCAAGGAGTTGCGTGCAGTCTGTGACATCTTCAAACTTTGAACAGTTGGCCTTTGCATATGGCCGCCCTGCTCTGCAGAAAACACAGTGGATGTAGTTCGGTGCATTCTTTTTTCTTGTTATATCACAGAAGGAATACACTTTGTCACATAAGTTCCAGGGTACCAGGCCCACTGGAGTGGTTCCGTTGTTGTAAACACAGTATCCCAGAGCTCCAACTGACAAATGGGACACCGTGATCAGTTCAGGTAGTTTTATCGACATCTGGGGTAGGGGCATCACGTCTGAGGTGATACTGCAGTTTGAAGCAAAGTCGTATCCCATAGAAGCCATGGCCAAACGTCTGTCTAGGTCTGTGTGGGTGTTCTTTACCTCGTTGGACAGTGGCACTGAGTAGTCTCGCTTAGCCCAGCTGCCTGTTCCTGCGTGGGTGCTCAGACCATACAGACACGCTTGTTGAGCTGTGGACACGGCTGCTGGTCGGAGGCCTGAGTTTTGGGTGGCATAAGGCAGATGGGCACAGACATAACAGTTAGTAGCTTCACCTTCATAGGCTGTTTTGTTCATTAGTTGCCACCACAAGTTAGTGCTGTAGTCATGTGGGTGTTCTGAATCAGCTTTCAGCAGGTTGTTGAGGTCACTATTGGCTATGTGCCATGCTGCAGTCACAATGCAGTAGAGAGTCCACCTGGCATGTGGAGCCCCCATTGCTGCTCAGCTTACAGAATTACTGATCTCAAAATAGTCCTAACAGAACAGGGTCGTTGGTTTCTTCACTGGGTTTGAGATGACGCGCTCTAAATTGCCGCGCCCCCTTTGTAGCCAGACATCCACCACTGTTCTAATGACCTAAGAGTCCAGTACCTTATGCAGCTTGCAGTGACTGAGATGGATCCAGGAAGATCTTTCGGCGATTTTGACAGCAGTTGGTGTACTCAACAGTACTTGATACGGTCCTTCCCAACGTGGACACGCCCAAGATTTTCGTTTGACCACTCGGATGAAGACCCAGTCACCCGGTGTCACTGCTGTCGTTTCTTCCTGGGGAAACAGAGAATCAGAAGGCAGTAAAATTGTCTTTGACACTTCCTTTTCTTTAAGTGTTTTTATCATGTAATCTGCTAAAGTCTGTTCTTCATCTGCTTTTTGCAGATCTGGTGAGAAAAGAGGCATTCGGTATGGTCTGCCATGAATTATCTCAAAAGGGGTCAGACCATTAGTTGTTGGAGTGATTCTCATGTACAATTTCACAATGTCTAGGCACTCTGGCCATGGACGTTTTGTGGTGTCCATGGTTTTTCTTAACCTGGATTTGATTGTACCGTTTGTTCGTTCGACCAGTCCGGCGCTTTGGGGATGATAGGCACAATGATTTTTTAAAGTCAAGCCTAGGTGCATAGCCATGTCACGTATGACCTGATTAACGAAATGAGGTCCATTATCACTGTATATCGTTTCTGGGATCCCGTGTACAGGAATAATATCTTTACAAATGGCTTTAGCAACTGTGAGAGCGTCTGCATGTTTACTTGGAGTTATTTCCACCCATCTTGAAAAAGAATCAATCATTACAAGACAGTATTTGTATTGACCACTAGGTGACAATTCAATAAAGTCCATGTACATTCTTTGAAATGGGTAATTAGGTGTTGGAAAAGAGCCCCTTTTAGGTCTCAAATTACCCTGTGAGTTGTGTCTGATGCAAACAAGACAAGCTTTACAAAAACCTTTCAAAAATGAATCAAGGCCAAAAGTGGTAAAATGTCTTTGAATCATGTCAATCATCCCAGCACTTGAAACATGGCACAGCCCATGAGCTACAATTGCTGCAGCTTTGAACAGAGATTTTGGTAGAACTGGTTTATTATTTATATGATATAAACCGTTCTCATCATGATTTTGCTGGGCATTTCGAGCCTCCCACATCTGTTTTTCCTGTTTTGGTGCAGCTTTTTGCATATCCAAAAGAACTGATTTATTAATCATGTCTTCATTCAGTGAGCTCATCAAAAAACATGAGCCATAAATTCCCTTAGCAGCTTCTTTAGCTACAAAATCAGCAAATCTGTTACCATTTGAAACAAAGTCTGTGTTTCTGGTGTGAGCAGTGCATTTGCAAACAGAAATGTTGTTTGGTTTGTGGATGGAATTTAAAAGTTCTGTCAAAAGTTTTGCATGTGTCACAGGTTTCCCACTAGATGTCAACATACCCCTGTTTTCCCATTGCTTGGCAAAGTAAAACAGAGTTGAGAAGGCGTACTGGCTGTCCGTGTAAACAGTAACACTTTGTCTTTCAGCCAGCTGGCATGCGCGTGTGAGTGCAATTATTTCTGCAGCCTGAGCTGAGTGATGGTGGGACAGCTGCTTTGCTTCTATGATAACGTCAGGGAGCTGGACAATTGCATAACCAGTCTGAGTTTTTCCAGTGTCAGTCCTGAAACATGATCCGTCCACAAACCAAACTAACCCGTCAGTCAGAGGTGTGTCAGTTAAATCAGATCTGGGCAAATGAACCTGTTCAGTGATTTCTAAACAGCTGTGAGGTGTTCCGTCATCTGGGAGTGGAAGAAATGTTGCTGGGTTTAAGACATTACAACGTTTGATGTTTATGTGGCTCTGTGATAACAAAAGTGCAGTGTAGGAGAGGTGGCGAGCTGGGGACAGGATGTTCATTTTGCTCTGCAGCAACAACACGTCCACGGCATGAGGTACAAGGAGGTCTGTCTCATGAAACAAGATCAAGTCAGCTGTGATCTGCACAGCCATTGCAGCAGCACAAACTGCTTGAACGCACGGTGGTAAAGCTAATGCCACAGAGTCTAATTTCTTTGAGTAAAAACCAAGAGGTTTCATTTTGTCTCCATGCTTTTGCAGAAGAACTGATGTCATAAAGCTGTTTCTACAATCAACAGTCAGTGTAAAACGTTTTGAATAGTCAGGCAGAGTCAAAGAAGTTGTTTGAATGAGTTTCTGCTTCAATGTTAAGAAGGCTTGCTTCGTGGGCTCAGTCCAAGTGATTTTGTCTGTCAAGGTCATAGGAGTGTCATAGATCAAACAGAGCAAAGGTTGTGTCAGCTCGGCGTAATGTGGGATATAATATCTACAAAAATTACTGAGACCAAGAAAACTCATCATTTGTTTTTTTGTTTCAGGCCTCGGTGCGTCAGCAATGGCCTGTTTTCTTTTCTGCTGTATCTGTTTTCCATCAGCTGATAGTGTATGTCCCAAATAACTGATTTCAGTCTGTACCCACTGTATCTTAGATCTGCTCACTTTGTTACCTGTTTGTGCTAAATGTTTCAGCAGTGTGATTGAGTCACGTCTGCATGCTTCTTCTGTTGGTGATCCGACTAAAATGTCATCCACGTAAACCAACAACTGACTACCTTCACTCAACACAAGGTCAGACAAGCATGACATGATGGCTTGTGTAAATATTGTGGGGCTAAATGTGAGGCCCTGCGGGAGCCGGGTAAACGTAAATCTTGTTTTTTCAAAAGTAAACGCGAACCAGAACTGTGAGTCAGTGTGAATGGGTATGCTGAAGAATGCATTACTGAGATCAATCACTGTAAAATATTTGTTGTCTGGATTTAAAGAGTTCAGCAGAGTGTGGG
>JBBPBX010052860.1:0-24053 GCA_038048925.1 Garcialebias charrua
AGGGCGTAGCAAAGCCCAGTAGATGTCAGCGACCTCCTCCTGCGTTGGTTTAAGCAGACATTGTGAGGCTGGAGAGGAAGATGATTGTGAACAAGTCCAACAAGTCCCATTGGGCAGAGTGACTTTCAGCCCAGTTGGTTCACACAAAATGGTCGCCCCCATCTTTTTCAACAAGTCTCTACCCAGCAGGTTTACTGGTACATCCTTAGACAAAACAAAAGGATGAGTCAAAGACTGCAGTCCTGCTGTGATCAGGAGAGGTTCAGTTAAATGCAGTTTTTGTTGCACCCCAGAGAAGCCCACCACTGACACCGTGTCAGATGTGGCGTGTTCGGAAAAGTCCAGGTCATTCAACGTGGAGTATGTGGCACCTGTGTCCACCAAGAAGGACAAGTCCTTGTTCATGACTTTCATCCGTATCATAGGGTCTGCACCTCCCCCTATGGACTGGTTTCTCTGTGGGGTGTGTCATTGCTGGTATGAAGAGCTGGACCCTGAGCCATGGGCCCACTCTCTTTGTGGAGCCGGGTGCTGGCCAGCTGGAGCCATCTGTGAGTTGGGAGCTGAGTGAAGGCGTCCTTCCCTCTGTGACTGTGCTTGTTTGTGAAAACATTCACGGGCCCAATGTCCTGGCTTCAAACAAAAATGGCAGACGTCTTGTGCTCTGTTTCCCTGCAGGTTACCTCGGCTATAGCCCCTGCCCCGCGCTCTTCCTCCTCTCCTCCATTGCCCCCTGACCGGACCCTGAGATGAGTTATTATAATATGGCTGGGGTGCCGTGTGCTGCTGTGGGGTGTTAAACACACCTCCCTCCCCAGTAACCATCTGTTTGGCCTCTTTCTTTGATTGCACCACATCTCTAGCTTGCTTTAGTTGTAATTTCAGCAGCTGAGTTTGCATGTCTTTTAAATCAGCTGAACTTTTTACCTCCTCATCTGCTACTTCCTGCAGATGATGAATTAAGTGACGTTCCCATTTCTCTGCATCAGCAGTGGGAAGGTCAGGGTTTGCTTTTATTGCTTTACTGACAGCTGCTGGAACACCATCAAGGATAGCTTGTCTAAAGAAATATCTCTGTCCCGCACCTTGCCCGTGGCAGTGTGTTCTATCATGCCACTCTTGCTTACACTGATCTAAATAAACTGTGGGGTTCTGTCCAGGTTTCCAATGAAACTTAGGCACCCCTGAACCCTCCGGGAGTGGGTAAGCCTCCCTAAGGGCTCCTGCGAACCTATTTAAGTGATTTGTCATGGGTTCTGAGTCGAGAACTGTGCGATTCCAACCTGCTGCCCGTTCCAATTCATCCATCCTAGTGGAAGTGACACATCTCCCCAACAAAGCTCTCACATCCCCCACTGCCAATGTGATCCCTTTGGTGAGGCTGTCCACTGAGTTCAACCATTTGCTGGCCCCCTCTGTTAGGGGGGGCAATTTCTCCACCAAGGCCTGAATGTCTCCCAGAGCAAAAGGTTTGTACCTGACTTGTGTACCTGCTTGGAACAAGGGATAGCTGCTGCTGGAAAAAGAACAATTTTCAAACCCTTGCGTCTCCTCATGCTCCATAAGACTAATGGAGTGTGATGTTACAGGAAGTGGTGTACTGGGTGTGGTGTTGTAGAGGGGAAGCGGTGTACTGGTGTTTTCCATCCGATTGGATGGAAGAGGAGGAGAGGTCATAACCTCTGAAGTGATCCGAAGAGGGCCTTCGGCCAAGGGGGGGTTCCCGGGCCTTGATGTGTTGTGGGGTGTCAGATTTAACATCCTGTCAGTTAATTCAGGCCTGTTTCCCCACCCAGGAGCGTCAGGAGGAACATATTTTTGCCCTGATGTCTCACTTAAAGTGAGCGAGAGGGGCCCTGGGGCCACTGGGTGGTAAAACGACACCTGTGACCTTGGGGGTGTTATTGGAGAGAAGGGAGGAGGGGTTATAGATATTGAGCTGACAGCTGCCTTTTGGGACCCATGTGTGTTCATAAAGTCTCTGAAGTCTGATGCACTCACTGATCCCACCTCACTCTTGGTAACCAGATTCTCTGATGTCATGGAATTCTCTTGTACTAAGGTGGAGGGAGCTTCTTCTATCTTTACCACGCCCCCTTCTACATGATATATTGGGTACATGCTTTTTACCGATGGTGCTGGTGGGGTGCTGTTATAGGGTGGAGGCTCAAGAATTCCTGTTTTCTCACTTTTCTCCATAGTCAGTAAATGTAACACTCCTTGTGCTATTAAAACCAGTTTAAACCACTCTTTGCAACTGCTGTCTGATGCAGTCAACAATTTTTTATATTTCCCTTTTTGTAAAGCATTGGCCTCTTTCTTTTGCTTTTCAAACTCCTCTGTTTCTTCTCTACACTTTCTTATTCTTTCCCATATTAAACTCACCACGTTACTTTTACCTGTTTTGTCAGTTAATTCCTCTAATTTTTTTAAGAGCTGTTTTTCCTGTTTTCTGTCTTGCACTGACATGGTTATTGCCTGAATTATGATCTTTTTCTGTTCTTCCATGGGTTTAAATAAGGTGCTCCCGCACCTCTGACTAAAATTCCCTTCCATCTCAGCTGTTATATTTTTGTCCATTCTCACAGTAAAACATGCACACTCCACACAGCTATTAATCTTTATTGTTACAGGAACCAGGACTCAGTGAATACACGGGTGCCTCCCACACTGGAAGGGTCGAGACAGACTGCGCGTTCCTTATGGCAAGTCAGCCCGTCCGATTCTTTTCCCGTGTACCACTCCGGAACTCTTTTTTCCTTCCTCTTCCACACACACACACGCTGGCCTTATAATTCAACAAGACTTACAACACTGAAGACTGACCAGCTCACGCTGGCCTTATAACTCACAGGACAGACAACGGATAAACAGACCAGCCCAACAGGCACGCGGAGCTCTGACGCCAGAAACTTCAGCAATAAAAAAAAAAATTTTTAGAACCTTTTGAGTATAACATAGGATTGGTTTGACGTGTGTTGACTCCTCACAGTGTTCGTACCCTCACTGGTTTAGAACATAAAAAAGATTTAGTATTCTGTGACTAATTTTATTCTATTTTTAACTGGTCCAAATTTTGGAACTCTTATCGGATTATTTTATCAGCGAAAGTCAGCGTGTTCATTTCAAAACTCTCACCTAGCCCCGCCCTTACTTATTTAATCTCGAATTATAAGTAAGTCTAAATTGTCACTGTTTTAAACTAGACACAACCTAGTAAGATTACAGTTGAACTTGGTCTCAGAGTTACAGGGTCAGCGGCGAATAAATTATTTATTTATTCTAAAACCCCGACCCCTCTGTTCCAAACGCCCGTCGGCATTAGGGAGGCGCGACCACTGCGTGATTTACCTGGGACTTGGGTATTATTATTTACTTCATGTATACGTATACTTGTCTTATTTCATTATCTTAATGAGTCCAACACACTGAGTTAAAATTTGCCTATTAATGTCCAATCACAGATTTCGTTTAAACAGGAATCTGCTTACCTTCTTTGTAGAAGTGACCGGTCAGTGATCAGTGCTCTGGACTCCTCTGCCCCTTCCTGTCCGCGCGTGCAACCATCTCGGTAGGAACCTCCAATTGTTGGCTTTTTTCTTATCCGCCCCAGAATTCGTTATTTGGTTCACTTTGGATCAGAAAGGAAAAACACGCTGAAAACACGACAAACACTCATAATTTAAAGTTCCAAAAAACCAGTTTAATTAATCATAAGTTTAAAAAAGAAAGTCACAGAATACATTTATGCTATTCTTAAAAGTCATTACATTTGTTCAAAAGAGAGCCAGGGAGACAGTGGGGGGAGAATGGATGGAAGAAAAGACATTTTATGTGTTTCAAGGAAGACCTCATACAACCTGATTACTGTAGTCTGAATCCAAGTCTTCACCCCGGGGCCTTTCTGCCTTATCGCTGGAGGAGGATACCCAAGTTTATATACTCCTGCAGGATATTTCCTGCCTTCCACCAATCACAGAGACCCTCTTTGTCTCTCTCTGGTGGGGCATTTTCCCTCCCCCTTAACTGATAGAGGAAATACCATTTGTTTTTTCAGCTGGCTGAACTCTTTTTTGGTAAAAGAGTGAAGGATAATATTCATTCATTCAACCTTTATTTATACAGGCTGACTTTACACAGTTCTACTTTTAATCTGATTGAAAACTACTTCACAACTATTATATAATTAATGCACAAGTGCTTTATGATCAAGGTATTAATTGTTTTACTACGTTTTATGCAACCATGTTCTCTGCGCCTTCAAGTGAACACAGTTTTCAGAGCTGGACACCTTTCTTCCAACTCACATGAGGCTGAGGGGGGAAGTGTAACACCCAGAACAAAGAGACCAGTGTCTCCTTGCCAGTCATATAAATCTGTGAAGTCATAAAACTGACAAAAGGCACCAAGGCCCCCCCCGCCACAAGTCACTCAAAGACCAGAAGAGACCCACTTTCAAGCATTCCTTAAGTCCCAAAGCCTCACATGAGTAGATGCTCACATTCTGTCTCCTCTCAGAAAACCCTTACCATTTTATGAGAGAAACTTGATCATTTTTAACATCGTATGAAAAACAACAATAATAATAATAATGAATTCAATTTATAACGCACTTTTCATTAATGAAAATCTCAAAGTGCTACACGGTGCAACAGAAATTAAATGTCAATAAAACAAGTAATAAAACAAGTAAAATCAATAACAGTATCAACTAAGATCAAAAGTAGAATCATGAGGAGGTAGAGTATGCTCGGTTGAAAAGAAAGGTCTTCAAGCCGCTCTTAAAGTCAACCACAGACTGTGGGACCCTCAGACAGTCAGGAAGAGAGTTCCACAGGCGGGGGGCAGCCACACTGAAAGCCCGGTCTCCCATGGTCCTTAATTTGGTTCTCGGAATGTGAAGGAGATTACTGTTCTGTGACCGCAGCGACCGGGTGGATGAGTGTGGAATAAGAATATCCTTCAGATAATCTGGTGAAGCTCCATGTAAGCATTGATGTGTAATGAGAGCAGTTTTGTACTGAATTCTGTAGGCGACAGGAAGCCAATGAAGGTTATGAAGAATGGGCGTAATATGTTCAAATTTACGAACTCGCAACAAGATCCTTGCAGCACTGTTTTGAATATATTGAAGTTTCTGAAGGTTTTTGCCAGGGATTCCAATAAACAGGGAGTTGCAGTAGTCGAGCCTGGAGGAGACAAAAGCATGGACGAGCTTCTCAGCATCGGAAAAAGTTAGGGATGGGCGAAGTCTAGAGATGTTTCGAAGATGGAAGAAGCAAGTTTTAAACAGAAGCTTAATGTGATTTTCAAATGTAAGATTGGAGTCCATTTTTATTCCAAGATTAGTAACAGAGGTGGAGAGGGGGATGTCTTGTCCAGAAAAGGAAAGTGTTGTTATAGTAGATGTCTGTACCTGGTGAGGGGTGCCAATCAGTATGGCCTCGGTCTTGGAGCAGTTTAATTGAAGAAAGTTCTGAAAAACCTCTTCGATATAATGAAAACACAAAGACAAAATTATTTTATTTCATGACATACTCTGAGGTGTTAGTAACTGTAATTGGACTATTTTGTGTAATCACTGAGTCACACACAGAGATTCTTTATTGTTGTTCGCAATGGGATGTGTGCAGTGCAGCGAGATTATGTACACAGGGTCCCAATTACATAAAACAATAAAATGTAATAGAAAAACTGTAACATATAAGATATGAACTAAGTTAAAATTTCCTTGAAATACAATAGGCACTAACAGCACAGAAACATCACATGAATAGCAGTACAATCATGAGTTTGTATGAGCTAGTAGGTGAGCACGAACGAACACAGCAACATGAACAGATCAGCAGCAACTTCGTGATTATTCACAGCAATGATTACACTTAGTTGACCTACATGTTTACGAACAACAATAAAGAATCTCTGTGTGTGACTCAGTGATTACACAAAATAGTCCAATTACAGTTACTAACACCTCAGAGCAACAACATAACAAGTCAAAGTTAAAGAAATACACCAAACTGTTGACAAATCTTTGCATTTTATTTAGTGTCCATCACTCTACTAGCCTGGTTAAAACCACACCCCGTCCTTCACTTCACTTCAGACTAGGGTCTGGCATTCCTCCCATTGAAAACAATTTATCCTGGAGATTTTTGAATGGACCAATCAGAGAACAGAAGGCGGAGTTTTGTTAGTTTAGCCTGGCGAGGTCCAGGCTATCAGATAAATTGCTCAGAAACCACTCGGTGGATATTTTTTCTGCCACCAGTGTGTAATTATATGGCTCTAATTTACTGACTGTTGGCCTAGATAAAACATTTGAGATAAAATTCGATTTTTTATCATTTATTTTCGTAGCGCACCCGAGGCTGTTTGGAAAATGTCAAACCGAAACTATTTAAATCCAGCAGATTTGACCATTTCGTGAATTGATTTAGGAACTGTTAAGCTCAGGAACACTTCTGATATAACGTCAGCTAAGAAATATATTTTTTATCAGCAGAGAAATAATAGTTTTTTACCTTGTTTTGATGAAAATTCCTTCGTGGCGGCAGCCATTTTGAATGACGACGTCAGTCGACATCGTTCAAAACTCCGCCTTCTGCTCTCTGATTGCTCAGGAACACTTCTGATATAACGTCAGCTAAGAAATATATTTTTCTCAGCAGAGAAATAATAGTTTTTTACCTTGTTTTATTGAAAATTCCTTCGTGGCGGCAGCCATTTTGAATGACGACGTCAGTCGACGTCGTTCAAAACTCCGCCTTCTGTTCTCTGATTGGTCCGAACAAAAATCTACCGGAGAAATCCTTGTGGATGGGGGAAGTCCCAGACTGTGAAGTGAAGGGAAATGAGAATTGAGCGGAGCTGTGCAGGAAGGCGAGGGCCAGGCTATCACTCTACAAACAACTTAAAACATGACAGACAATTGTCCTATTCTACAAAACTACAGCACTGTGGAAACAACATCGCTTTGTAATAAAGTAAAGGAACACAACAGGTTTTTTCCAAATAAAAAACAAAAAAAAAAAACCAAAGGAGTTCTGTAAACAAACTTTAAGCCCTAAAGCTGAAGTCTTTCAACTGCTTCAACTTGCGTAAAACGAAATTAAAAAAACAACAACATACAGGCACTCCCTGTTGGCTTATTTGTACATGCATTTATTGTAAAAATATAAACTATTTTCAGTCTTTTGCCATTACTTTTGATAGGTTTGTTGTTAAGTGTTTACATTTTAATAATATTGAACTGTATGAAATGGTAAGTGTAATTACACATCCGCGCCAGTAGGGGCAGTGGTGCTGTTATTGTCAGACTGAGCGCGCAGAATAGTTTTTTCACAGAGTAAGAAGCCACAGCAACGCATAAGAAGTTTTAGAAAGTGCAGTGAAGATACAGCATGGAGAAATATTTTACAGGGATGAAAAGAAAGGCGAAGACAGACAAAGATATTGAGAAAGCAAGCGTATTTAGCGCTTGGCTTCACTGTGACGAAGGTGGGAGATGAGGAAAGACCGGTGTGTCTGTTATGTCTTAAAATATTAGCAGCGGACAGCATGAAGCCTAATAAATTAAGACGTTACTTAACCACATTACACCCCAATCACGCTGATAAGCAAAGTATTTTCAGCATAAATATTATTATATAAATAATCCAAAGAAGAAAAAAAAAATCAGTCAGACCAGGTCGGAATCAAACCTGGGTCATTTGCGTGAAAGGCAGCAGTGTTAACCATTGTCCTATCTGACATATATGGAAGTCTGCAGGTCTACTATATTTAAAGGAAACGCTCCTCCTGAAATAGTATCGCATTTTAACTACATAAGTATCACGTTTTCACTACATAGTATCACGTTTTAACTACATAATTATCATGTTTTAACTACATATTTATCACGTTTTCACTACATAATATCACGTTTTCACTTCACGTTTTCACTACATAATATCACACTTTCACTACTTAGTATCACGTTTTAACTACACAATTATCACGTTTTCACTACATAATTACCACGTTTTTACTACATAAGCTCAAAAAAAAAATCATGGTTGAATGCAATACGCTTCTGTAACTGTGTTTCTTGAATTTGCATACCAGTATAAACAAGGTCATATGTACAAAGTCAATTAAAATGTCACCTGATCACTCTACTAACAGATCAAACTGTATGCAAGTAAAATGGTTAGGTAATTATATACTGTCTGAAAATTATCAAATTGCACTATATATTCTACTCATTCTGAGAAAAGTTCTGAAATGTGGTGTACTTTTTTCACTTGTCAGACTGGATTATTATTCATCTTACCTTGCAGATAAAGCTTATACACATGTGTAAAAGGAAAATATTAAATGAAAAGTTGCTGCAAGTTGAGGAACAAGTATAAAACATTCCTTACAAGAGATTTACAGATACAAACCGTTCTGGTGAGATTTAAAAAGTATCTCTCCTCTCACAGCACTGTTACAGCCGACTTACCTCCTGAATTCAGCGTCTTTGATGTCCATCGTTCCATAATTCATCGCCATCACTGCCTTGTTCCTGTCAATCATGACGTCAGCGGTCAGTATCCATCTTGTCCTCCGGTGAAGAACCAGAACCGAGGTTGCGTTAAACAGAACCTCCGCCCGCTCGCACGAGCTGCGGGTGACGTAACTGGCTGGGTGCCAGTACGTGCAGCACTGTTTAACGCCCGATCGATCACTAATAAAACTTTTATATTAAGTGATTTGATCTCCACTCATCGTCTGGATCTGTTTCTGCTGACGGAAACTTGGCAGAAGCCGCAGGACAACAGCTCCTTCTCTGAACTCCTCCCACCTGGCTTCTCTTACCTGAGCGCTCCGCGCGGGTCTGGGAAAGGGGGGGCCTGGCTGCTGTGTTCAGTGATGCGTTCAAGTGCCGCCTGTTGCCTCAGAAAAACTACAAAAGCTTTGAAATAATGCTGTTTGTGCTGGAATCTGCTAAACCTCTGCTGTGTGGCCTCATTTATCGGCCACCACAATATAATAAAGACTTCCTCAGTGAGTTTTCAGAACTGCTGGCTGAACTACTACCAAAATTTGACTCTCTGCTTTTTGTGGAGATTTCAACGCACACACCTGCTGCCCAAGTAATCAACTTGTATGTGAGTTTGAGGACCTCCTGGACTCTTTTAACCTGTCGCAGTCTGTCTCTGGGGCCACGTACAGTCAGGGTCATACACTGGACTTAATTATCTCCCACGGCCTTCAAATATCTGCTGTGGAGATTCTGGACACCTGTATTTCAGACCATTTTCCTATCTTATTTTAATTTTCCACCCCTCCTGCACCAAAGGCTGTACACCCAGCACGTCTCTGCCGCTCCATCACCTCATCCACTCCAAGTCAGTTCACTGATGCCTTAAAGAGCACTGACTTATGCTCTGCCGTCAGCCTGGACCCATCTCTACATCCTGAGGACTTCATCACCTCTTTCCATCACACCTGCACAATGATCTTGGACTCCATCGCTCCTCTCAAACAGGCTCCTTCAAAGAATAAATCACCTCCATGGCTCAATGAAACCACGCGGGCTCTTCGACAACGCTGTAGGAAAGCTGAGCGAAAATGGAAGTGGGATCGGCTTCATGTATCCCAGGGAATACTGAGAGACTGTCTCTGTGATTATCAAAATGCTGTTAAACAGGCCAAGTCACAGTACCTCTCCAATTTAACCACCACCAGTTCCAACCGGCCGATGACGCTTTTTAGCACAATCCAGTCTGTCACTAACCCTTCTGTCAATGTTCTGAAAACTGCCACATAGTCTACCTGTGACGACTTTCAGAGCTATTTTGTCAACAAAATAGACTCTATCAGGCAGAATATTGTCGGCCCATCAAATACTGTCCAGTCATGTGCGTCTGCAATAACCACTGCTGTTTTTGACCAGTTCGACCTGGTTTCACTCCCCCACCTCATCAAGGTGGTTCAGCAGATGAAACCAACAAACTGTTCTCTGGACATCATTCCATCAAAAATATTCAAACAGTCCTTTGATGTAATTGGTCCTTGTGTTTTGTCATTCATTAACAGCTGTCTAACTTCAGGTTTTGTGCCATCTGCTTTCAAACACGCTATGGTCAGGCCTCTTCTCAAAAAACCAGGCTTAGATCCTACAGCTCTCTCTAATTGCAGGCCAGTTTCCCATCTGTCATTTTTATCAAAGGTCCTAAAAAAATTGTTTTTATTCAACTTCAATCTTTTCTAGAGTACAACAACCTGTTTGAGCAATGCATATTCAGTACTGTGACGAGCTCGAAAACTAGACTGAAATTTTTCAAAGTGCAGAATGACATTATTCTGTCTCTGGATGCAAAAAAAAACTGTTCTGCTGGTGATGTTAGACCTCTCAGCAGCTTTTGACACCGTCGACCATCAGGTACTAATCAACCGTTTGTCTCAGCAGGTTGGCCTCCAGGGAGCTGTCCTAGAGTGGTTCAGATCTTAGCTGACTGGGAGAACTTTTTCTGTCATGATATGTGATCTGTCCTCCTCTTTATCGACCCCTCTGACCTCTAGCGTACCATAGGGATCCATTCTGGGACCAGTCCTCTTCTCTCTTTACATGCTGCCATTAGGATCAGTCATTGCACGTCATAATCTGTCTTTTCATCTATATGCAGACGATTTACAAATCTGTCTGCCAGTTACTCCCAACCCCTCACTTAGTTCAAACACCATTGTCAACTGCTTAAATGACATTAAGCACTGGCTGTCTCAAAACTTCCTCCACCTAAACACAGATAAAACTGAATGCATTTTATTTGGTGCACCCGGTGGCACCAGCAACATCCTTCCTAGTCCCAGTTTTGGTTTTCCCCTCCCCCACTTCAACCCGGTAGTTAGAAATCTTGGAGTGCAGCTTGACTCCAACTTAAAGCTTGATAAACATGTAACGAACCCCCAAATGGCTGGACCAAAATCACCACAACAGATAAACAGTTTTAACAAATTTTATTAATATTCAGGCTGGCTCTGCTGCTCTGGTGTCGAGAGGGAACACACAGGCTGGAACAAGTCTACAGAATGGAGGAGAACGGTTTAGTGATCAGGCTCATTCATTCATTAAACCTTTATTTATACAGATGGCTGATGGAAAACAGGAAATTTGACAGTCACTAACCCTGTTTCCATCCATTTTCATTTCGAATTTTGAGCTAATTTTTGAAATCTTGCAAATATGTAAATACAAATTATTGCGAAGCAGAAGTGTTTCCATCAACTGGCTTGAATCGCATCTACTGGGCCACGCACAGCGTCATTACGTCAGCGTCATTACGTCAGACGTCAGCGTTACGCATGTCCACAGTAAACAGGAAGTAGCGGTTGAAAACAGAACCCGGCCACACATCTCGTCAAAATGGAGAGAATATTTCAGGTACGTGTTGCTATCGGGCAAGTTGTATTTATTCTGTCATGCCAACTAGTTTTAGCGATGTTACATGTTGTCCGGAGCGGAAACAGCTGAACGTCACGTGACGTGAATGTTCGCTACGGCAGAACTGAGTCGGGAAATCTGTTTCCATCTGTCGTTTTGCACATCTGCTCATTTTCGAAGATCCCAAAAACCACCTCAAGCGAGCGTATAAACTTTTTGGCGAATTTGAGGAAGTAAATTCGGATTTTGCCGTTTCCATTAAGCTTTTCTGCTGCAAGACTTCAAAATGCGCATCTAGAAACCTTGATGGAAACATGGCTACTGAGAAGCAGCCACTAACCGTCTCACAGATGGAAGGGGGTTCTCAGTGCATGGAGACGTAGGTCCGCTGCAGAAGGGGCTGTAGCCGGTGAGGGGAGAACAGCCAGCCGCAGCGAGGGTCCGTGACGTAATGCAGTGACGTAGTGGTGATTCCCACAAGCGAGGGTCGACAGCCGGGAAGCAGAAGAGCGTAGATCCAAACAGGAGAAGGCAAAGAGACGTGGTGAGGCAGGCGAAGGTCGAAGGTAAAAAATCCAATGGGCGTCAGTCCGAGGAGGAGAAGCAGGAGGCGAAAAGTCGGGCAGGGGAGGCGTCAGAAAACCAGGAGATCCAAGAGGCGAGGATACATGAACCAGGAAATAGGACAGGAAAGAGCGTGTGATATTTACTTACAGATGACTGTGTTCAACTATCTGGCAGAGAGCTGGTGTGGTAGTCTGGTTTATAAAAGGTGCAGCGACAGGTGCAGCTGATCGAACCTAATCAGAGCTGCGGTGTAAACAAACCGGTTCGAAGGTGAAGACAAACCTAAACCCACATGCATCAGAGACAAACTGAAAACACACCACATGACAGAAGAGACAGAAAAGGAGCCAGATGCACCAAGCGATGCACAGAGTGACAGACTTGCAGCAGAGATAAACTGAAAACACACCACATGATAGCAGACATGTAGCAGAGATAAACTGAAAACACACCACATGACAGAAGAGACAGAAAAGGAACCAGATACACCAAGCGATGCACAGAGTGACAGAAAAACTACTCTAACAGGCGTGAAACGTGACATATCCCCACCTCAAGGGACGCCTCCTGGCGTCCCACCCGGTTGGTCCGGATGGAGCCTATGGAAGTCAGTGATGAGGGACCTGTCCAAAACATGGCGGGAGGGAACCCAGGAACGTTCCTCAGGGCCGTACTCCTCCTAGTCAACCAGGTACTCGAGGCCACGGCCCCTCTGTCTAGAACGGAGGAGGCGACGGACAGTATAGGCGGGGGACCCGTCAATAAGGCGGGCAAGAGGAGGGGACTGAACAGGAAGGTGAAAACCAGAGGTCACCACAGGCTTGATACAGGAAACATGAAACGTGGGGTGAACACGGAGGGCCTTGGGCAGAGAGACATGAACAGAAACAGGGTTGATAACTTTGGAAATGGGAAAAGGGCCAATAAAACGGGGGGCGAACTTGTGGGATTGAGCCTTAAGGGGAAGGTTCTTGGTGGAGAGCCATACCTTTTGACCCACCGCATAGTCGGGCTGAGGAGTCCTACGGCGATCGGCCTTCCTAATGTAGACCGCCGTAGTCTTGAGCAAAGCTCGTCTGGCTCTCCTCCAAACCCTCTGGTATCTTAGGGCTGCCAGGTGGGCAGAAGGAACACTAGCCTTGCGTTCCTGGACAGAAAAAATGGGGGGTTGAAAACCAAAAACGACATAAAAGGGTGAAAGACCAGTAACAGAGGAGGGGAGTGAATTAAGAGCGTGCTCCACCCAAGGTAGGGCAAAGGACCACTTCTCTGGGTCTTGTTGGCAGAGGAGCCTAAGCTTACCCTCCACCTCCTGGTTAGCTCTCTCTGCCTAGCCATCAGTCTTAGGATGGAAACCAGAGGAAAGACTGATGGAAACACCAAGCAGGCCACAGAACTCACGCCAGAAGAGAGAAACAAACTGAGGGCCATTGTCGAACACAATGTTACGTGGGAGCCCGTGAAGTCTAAACACTTCACGGACCATGATGTGGGCTAACTCCTTGGAGGAAGGTAGCTTCTGGAGGGGAACTAAGTGGGTCATTTTAGAGAACCGGTCAACCATGGTGAGAATGACCGTGTGACCACCTGAATCAGGAAGACCAGTGATAAAGTCCATGCCTATATGAGACCATGGACGAGAGGGACAGGGGAGAGGATGGAGGAGACGTGAGGGGGGACGTCTAGAGGATTGGACTGGGAGCAAGCAGGGTAGGAGCGAACAAAAGTATGGACGTCTTTAGACAAAGTCTCCCACCAAAATTGAGACCGGACCAAAACGAGGGTCTTGGTAAGGCCCGGGTGACAGTGACGACGTGAAGAGTGACACAAATCCAACACACACCCAATCAACTCTGGGGGAACATAAAGACGATCCCTAGTGCAGGCAGGAGGAGGAGGACGTGACTGGTTGGAAGATCTCAGGTCAGTTTCTAGTTGGGTGATGGCCAGGCGGGCAGACTTAGGGAGAATAAAGTTCTCCTCGACCGCAGGAGGGGGTGAGTCGCCCTCAGAGGTACGTGATAAGGTGTCAGGTTTTACATTCCTCTCACCTGGGCGATAAGACAAGGTAAAATTGAAACAAGAGAAGAAAAGTGCCCACCTGACCTGGTGTGGATTTAAACGGCGAGCAGACCTGAGGTACTCTAGATTTTTGTGGTCAGTCCAGACCTGGAATGGGAATCTGGACCCTTCCAACCAATTGCGCCACTCCTCCAAGGCCAGCTTGACCGCCAACAGCTCCCGATCTCCAACATCGTAATTGCGTTCTGCAGAAGAGAGACTCTGAGAGAAAAAAGCACAGGGGTGGAAACAACCCTCCTGGCTACGCTGGCTAAGGACAGTCCCCACGCCTGTACTAGAGGCATCAACCTCTACCACGAAAGGCTCCTCTGGGTTGGGGGCCTGGAGAACGGGAGCTGAGGAAAACAAAGTTTTCAGTTTACTAAAAGCCTCATTGGCTGCAGGTGACCAAACAAAACAAGATTTAGTGGGAGTGAGTACATGAAGGGGTCTAAAAATCTGACTGTATCCCTTGATGAAACATCTGTAAAAGTTGGCGAACCCCAGGAACCATTGGAGCTGTTTGCGGTCCCTGGGGGTAGGCCAGTCCACCACTGCAGAAACTTTGTTCTGGTCCATCTCCATCTTGTTAGGGGAGACAATGAACCCTAGGAATGAAGTGGTGGAAATATGGAAATCCCATTTCTCTGCCTTAACGTAGAGTCCATTCTGTAGGAGCCGAGTGAGAACGGCTCGTACGTGTTTGCGGTGTGTGGTAATGTCCTTAGAAAAATCAGGATGTCTTCTAAATAAACAAAAAACAAAATGGTTAAGCATGTCTCCTAAAACGTCATTAACCAAGTTCTGAAACACAGCTGGGGCGTTAGTTAGTCCAAAAGGCATAACCAAATACTCATAGTGCCCTGTGGGGGTATTAAAAGCAGTCTTCCACTCATCTCCCTCACGAATGCGTACTAAATGGTAAGCATTACGTAAATCCAGCTTGATGAATAGATTAGCTCCTTGAAGGAGAATCTAAGGCTGAGTTCATAAGTGGTAGTGGATACCTGTTCTTTACTGTGATCTTATTGAGACCCCAATAATCAATACAGGGACGGAGTGACCCATCTTTCTTGCCAACAAAAAAGAACTCCGCCCCGGCTGGAGAAACAGATGGGCGGATGAGACCAGCCTGGAGAGCGTCCCTGATATAGTCCCTCATGGCCTGTTGTTCAGGAGCAGAAAGGGAGTAAAGAGAGCCCCTTGGTGGAGTGGAACCAGGAAGTAAGTCTATGGGACAATCAAAAGGACGGTGGGAAGGAAGAGAGGTGGCCTTGGTTTTGTTAAACACCTCTTTGAGATCGTGATAGTCAATGGGTACCTTGGAGAGATCAGGATAATAGTCCTCAGAAACAGTCACAGAGTCTTTAGACAAAACGGCGTCCATAAGACAGGACGACATACATTCCTCCGACCAGCCTAATATATCCCTACTCCTCCAGTCAAACCGTGGGTTGTGTTTTTGCAGCCAGGTGGCACCCAAGATCACCGGAGATTTAGGAGAGTTAATCACCAAAAAGTTTATGGTTTCCTTGTGGTTGCCACCTACGTGTAACATAACAGGTTCAGTGACCAGGGACGAAGTGTTCAGCGGTTGACCGTCCAAGGCCACCACAGAATGTTTCTTTGTGGAATTAAGTAACTTAATCCCTGATTCGACTGCAAACCCATAGTCAATGAATTCAGTGTCAGCCCCGGAGTCAATAAACACATTAATGGAGATGGGTGACTTACCCGGGACAACGAGGTCTGCGTTCAGGGTAAAAGGTGAGGGGAGTTCAGACCTTTGGGTCCTGCTCAGTAAACATCCCCTGGCGTTCACTGAGCGGTTCCTTTTACCGGACAGGAGGTGGCAACGTGTCCAACACCACCACAATAGAAACAGAGGTTACCCCTGCGTCGTCTTTCACGCTCGGCAGGTGAGAGTCGGCTGCAACCTAGTTGCATGGGTTCCTCCGTGGTGGGATGAGCAGGTCTTGTAGGTTGATTCGGTGAGAGGAAAAGCCGCCGATCCTCTCCCACTAACCTGGTAATAGGCGAGGAGCGTGGACCTCATTCCCTTGCGCGTTCGGCCAAGCGAAGGTCCACCCTAGTGGCTAGATCCTCCAGGCCCTGAAGCGAGTCGAGGTACCGTTTTAGCGACAATCCATCCTTAATGTCATCGCTCAGACCCCAATAAAAGGCGTCAGTGAGGGCTTCCTCATTCCAGTGACTACCTGAAGCAACAGAATGAAAGTCAATGATGTATTTGGGTACTCGGCGTTTACCTTGTGTAATGTCGAACAAACGTCTGGCCGCCTCCCGCTCAGGAAGCACTGGATCAAAAACCTGGCACAGTTCTCTGGCAAAAGTCTGAAAAACATAGCAGCATAGTGAGTCTAGTTGCCATTAAGTAGTACCCCACCTCTTGGCCTTGCCGGAGAGGAGGGAGATCATGTAAGCCACCTTAGACCTCTCTGATGAAAAACATGATGGTTGTAGTTGGAAATGTATTTCACATTGTGTGATGAAAGGTCGGCATTGGTCCGGATCTCCCGAGAACAGTTCTGGTGGGGTTAACTTGGGCTCACGGGTAGGTTCTGACGGTGGTCTGATGGCAACAGGGTCCTACTGGGAAGTTTGGGGTGACATCTCTTTTAACATTTGGACTATGTCACTCATGCCTGATCCTAATTTACTGATAGTTCCTTCGACACCAGAGCGCCAGTCTGCAGAAGGTGAGTGGTCCATGATTTTGGCCAGATAGTTCTGTAACGAACCCCCAAATGGCTGGACCAAAATCACCACAACAGATAAACAGTTTTAACAACTTGTATTAATATTCAGGCTAGCTCTGCTGCTCTGGTGTCGAGAGGGAACCCACAGGCTGGAACAAGTCTGCAGAATGGAGGAGAACGGTTTAGTGATCAGGCTGATGGAAAACAGGAAATTTGACAGTCAATGAGAAGCAGCCACTAACCGTCTCACAGATGGAAGGGGGTTCTCAGTGCGTGGAGACGCAGGTCCGCTGCAGGAGGGGCTGTAGCCGGTGAGGGGGGAACAGCCAGCCACAGCGAGGGTCCGTGACGTAATCCAGTGACGTAGTGGGGATTCCCACAAGCGAGGGTCGACAGCCGGGAAGCAGAAGAGCGTAGATCCAAACAGGAGAAGGCAAAGAGACGTGGTGAGGCAGGCGAAGGTCGAAGGCACAAATCCGATGGGCGTCAGCCCGAGGAGGAGAAGCAGGAGGCGAAAAGTCGGGCAGGCGAGGCGTCAGAAAACCAGGAGATCAAAGAGGCGAGGATACATGAACCAGGAAATAGGACAGGAAAGAGTGCGTGATATTTACTTACAGATGACTGTGTTCAACTATCTGGCAGAGAGCTGGTGTGGGAGTCTGGTTTATAAAGGGTGCAACGACAGGTGCAGCTGATCAAACCTAATCAGAGCTGTGGTGTAAATAAACAGGTTCGAAGGTGAAGACAAACCTAAACCCACATGCAGCAGAGACAAACTGAAAACACACCACATGACAGAAGAGACAGAAAAGGAGCCAGATACACCAAGCGATGCACAGAGTGACAGAAAAACTACTCTAACAGGCGTGAAACGTGACAAAACAGATCAGTTCTGTTGTCAAAACCAGCTTCTTTCAGCTCCGTCTTCTCTCTAAAGTAAAGTCACTCCTCAGCCGTAGTGATCTGGAGAAGGCCATTCATGCCTTTGTGACATCCAGACTTGACTATTGTAATGCTTTGTATGTTGGTATTAATAAATCCTCCATCTCCCGTTTACAGCTTGTACAGAACTCTGCCGCCCGCTTTTTGACCAACACACGGAAATATGAACACATCACTCCTGTCCTGTCCTCTCTACACTGGCTCCCGGTTCAGTTCAGGATACAGTTCAAGCTGCTGCTGTTTGTTTTCAAAGCTCTGAATGGACTCGCACCTCTGTACATCTCAGAACTTTTGAAAGTCCATCACCCCAGCAGAGCTTTACGATCTGCCAGTCAACACCTGCTGGAGGTGCCTCGCTCAAGGTACAAACAATGGGGAGACCGGTCCTTTTCTGTTGCCGGCCCAAAAGCCTGGAACAGTCTCCCCCTTGAGCTGCGTGCCACCTCTGATCTGACTCTGTTCAAAACCAGACTGAAGACCCACTTGTTCAAAAAAGCTTTCAGTGTGTAACTTTTATTACTTTGGTATTTTAGTATGTAGCATTTTTATTTCCATTGCCTCCTTTTATTGCTGTTGTTTTTATTCTATATTCACTGATTTGTTGTACCAGTTTTTATATTTTCTGTCCTGTTAAGCACCTTGGTCAATGCAAGGCATTGTAGGAAGGTGCTATACAAATAAAGTTTATTATTATTTTATTATTATACAAAGGGAAAACAATATATTTTCACACTTACCTTTTTACAGCCATTCCCAAGCTGTACTGATTTGTGTTGCTGAGCAGATGGTGTTAAAGAATGCGTATAAAACAGTTGGTCTTAATTAACCTTTCTGTTTGGTGGTATCATTAAAGGGGACCACATATTGTTTTTTTTTAATTTTTATGGTATGTCTGTGTGCTATCCAGACCCCGTTCATTCAATTTAATACAAAAAATAATTCTTAGATAATAAATTATACCCTTTTTAATTCTGCCATTTCTAACTTCCGTTCTAAACGAGCTGTTTATGATAATGAGCTCTGAAGTCCACGCCCGTCAAAACTCTGTCTCCGCCCTCTGTAACTGCCAGTATCTCAAATCTGTTGTTGTTTTAAAATTAGCCTTTTTTTATTACTCGTTTTACTTACTGTTAGTGCTAGCTTAAAAGATAACTTACTGAAAGCTGTTTGTGTGCGCCGCCATTAGCTGCTCCTATTATCATGCCCTCCCGAATCCGAGCTCTTCCTCCTCCTTCGGTAACAAACAGCCCGCGTAGCTCCTGCTAGTTGCATGCGGCGCTTTGGTCCACGGTTGCACATCCAATCCAGACAAACGCAAACTTCACAGAGTGTTTCCAGTTAATTTATCCGTATGAGGCAACCTAACCTCTGACCGGACCGGACCCACACTGTCCTCAAAAGCCAGCAGCTAACTGCAGCCCGATCTCTCCGAAAAAAAAAAAAATCCAGACAAACGCAAACTTCACAGAGTGTTTCCAGTTAATTTATCCGTATGAGGCAACCTAACCTCTGACCGGACCGGACCCACACTGTCCTCAAAAGCCAGCAGCTAACTGCAGCCCGATCTCTCCGAAAGAAAAAAAAAAAAAGATGCCGTGGCCGGGACGCGAACCCCGGTCATTTGGGTGCGACACCAGTGTATTAACTCACTGACCTACAGGTTCAGTTGAACAACAGCAGTCCTTCATCGTATAAGAAATACATACAACCACCTACTTTTAGAACGCTGGAGTTTTGATTAGATTTTGATGAAGTGAAAGGTATTATTAAAATAAATAAGTTGCTAATCTGAAAATATATCGATCAGTGGTGCTTGATGGTACAGACTGTCGCCCCGCGAGAGAGTGTTGTGTGTGCACAGTTTTCTGCCGGCTGCGCGTTGGGAGCGATCGCTATTACACTAAAAATTGAACTAAAACGTAAAAATAACAATTATAAAGTATTATTATGTCGATGTATATATCTAGTCTCACCCCGATTTCACCGAAACAAAAGGCTTTAAAAAAAAGGGGGGAAAAAAAGATGCCATTGACAGGATGTGATCTCCGCTCTCCTGCATGGCGTTCAAATGTCGTAACCGCTCAACCAAACTGACAGTTGTGCAAAAGCAGTCCTTCATCATATAAGAAACAAGTCCAAACCGCGAGAGTGTGTGTGCACAGTTTCAACGAGACAGAGTTCATTCAAACAAGGTAATAAAACATTCTGGTTTTACTCAAGATGTGCTGCTGGCTGGAGCAGGGCTGAGCCCATAGCCCCCCCGGGGGCTAAATAAATGAATAAATAAATAAATGACCGCCAGGTCAGCTCCAAAACTGCTCGGCAACGGTGACGTTTTTTATACTGAAGTGGGTTGAGCCGCACCAGGGGTTGCTAGTTGAGGGGCTGGACTCAGGTTTGGTGTGGGTTGTGGCTACGGTTTGTGACGTCACAAACCGCAGGAAGTGCAATCGGAGTGTTTCTATCAAAGATAAATAAATATACTTAGAGTAAATAAACCACTGGGTGCATTTTTTTAGCACTAGGACTGTTTTTTATGAAGTACATACCCAAAGTTCAGTAAAAAAAAACATTAAAAAGTGAATTTTGTATGTGTGGTCCGCTTTAATGTCAATCAGGTATGTGTCAATCTAGATATGATCTTGAGCTGAAAAGAAAGGGTCAGGGTGTAAATGAAGTGATGAGCAGGAGATTGCAGGGGCAGAGATGTAGACAAGTGAAAAGTCAGTCAGAGTCAGAGTAATTTTATTAACATTGCACAAGTTTGCACCAGATAGAAAACGAAAAGTGATAGACAACGAATGATAGAATGCCAGAGCAGAGTCAGAAATATACTATATATAAGGGACATTGTATTGTGAGCTTGTGGGTCTCAAAATTAAAATATGTGAATTAATAACTTCTTAGTATTGGGGATAAAACTAAAAACTATAGGTGACACAGTGGTGCAGTTGGTAGAGCTGTCATCTCTCAACAAAAAGGTTGCTGGGTAGAATCCTGGCTGGGCACCTTTTTGGGTGGAGTATGCATGAACTCTTTGGGCATACATGGGTTTTCTTTGGGTTCTCTAGTTTTCTCCCACAGACCAAAAACATATGTTAGGCTGACTGGTAACTCTAAACTGTCCCTAGATGTGAGTGAGAGAGTGAATGGTCATTTGTCTCGTTTGTCTTTATGTCCCTGTGATGGACTGGAGACCTGTTCAGGGTGTCCCCCGCCTCTTGCACAGTGACTGCTGGTTATGGGCACCAGTAATCCCCGTGTCGATGCAAAAAGGAAGAAGTAGGTAAAAGATGGATGGATGTGATGGATGGATGGACTAGCTATATTTACACAATTGAAGCTAAAAGTTATACAGTGTATATATATATACATGTATATGTGTGGCCTGTGTATATATATATACTATATATATAATATATANAGACGCCCCAACTACATGATGGAGGGTCCCGGTGCCGCAGACGCCTCATGGAGGGTCCCGGCGCTGCCGACGCTGCCCCGGATGTAAAGACACGCGTAAACACCGGTGTGACCGGTGTTGCCAGATAGAGTCCCACCCACCCAAAGCACTCTTTACCCGCAAAAGTCAGAAGGAAAATCGCGGTGAACCGCCCAATCTGGCAACACTGGTGAGTGACGACGGCTGCTGATGCGGATATTTATGTTCAATTTTTGGAAAGTCCTGCGTGAATATCTATATTCTACAAAAAAAAACGGCAAAATGAAAGAAAAGTAACGAGGCTATTTTTAAAAAGTAAGGAGTAGAAAGTACCAGTAATTGCGTGAAAATGTAAGAAGTAGAAGTATAAAGTACCGGTAGGCTGAAAAATAATTACTTTACTAAAGTATAGATAACTAAAATTTGTACTCAAGTAAAGTAACGAAGTATTTATACTTCGTTACTTCGTTACTTGGCACCTCTGCCTAACAAGCATGTTTTTTGGTCTGTGGGAGGAAACCGGAGTACCCGGCGGAAACCTCAGTTTTCTCAGTTTTTTTTTTATTCTCAGTTTAAAATTATTGTTTTATGTTCCATTTGTTTACATTGTTGTTTATTCTTTTCAGCTTGTCAGTTACAAAGCTGAAACTAAATGACCATTTTAATAGAAAAATCATTTTTGAATCAAAAATTGTTTCTGAATCGAAAAATTGATTTTGAATCGAATCGTGACACCAAAAATCAGAATCGAATCAATTCTCCAGACACAGAGATTTGCACCCCTATGCCAGCAAAGCTGAAGTTCTGCACACCTTCCTAGGCAGAGTCTGTGTTGACAGTCAGTGCTGGGGGTTGGGGTTAAGACAAATTAATGTAAATGAACAGCAATTGTTAACACCCCCAGGTAAAGCTTCAGGAATGGGGACATTCTTCTAAAGCTTTGAGGCCTGTTTTCTCCCTAATCTTATTTGCAGATTGCCAACATTGAAATGGCTGTATCTTCTTCATTTTTTTTTGAGTGGCATGTGTTTGGCATCATCTGATAGCTTAGAACCCACACTTTCAGATTCTGTAAATAACTCAAAATGACCCAGGGGAGACTTGTTCCTGGTTTTGCCATGGCCAGTCACATATGTCAAACTGTCTTGTTCAGTTTTGTTTCAAGATGAGAAACAGCTATAAACTCTCATGAGCGTCTGTATGTCTTCACTTGCAGACACCTTTCCTAAAACAGTCCTCTTTGTTTTCTAAACAAACTCTCTGTTGATTTTGAAGTCTAAAGCTTCAAGTTATCACTGTCTCCTCTTGGCCACAACCAATGAGAAGACTGAATTTTTCTGGTCTCAACATTTTTAGTAAAAACGTTTTGTTTCCCTGAACGCTGCTGAGTGAAAAAGACAGCGAGACCTAAAAGCTCTCTGTCTTGTCAGCTGATTAGGTTTGGTCACGAGCCAAAGACTGACTTATCAGCTAGAACTCATGGATGACTCCATGAAGTTCACAGAGCAAAAGCTCTCTATGACTTTCTTAAGGAATGCTTTATTTTGAAACTAACCCAGAAGCTGCCACTGTCTTTGATGGAGAACGCAGGCCTCACAACACGTCAAATCCATAAACACGCCAAGGTATGACCGGACTTCACGGGCCCAGAACCTGTGAAGCTAAACTGCTTCTCAACTCTACCAACCGAGACGGACGTCTTAACAGGTACAGAGTTGCTGATGTTTAATGGAACGTGCACTGGAGTCGAGCTGGTTTTCGTATGGAGAAGTGTTCTCTCTGGTTAAACTCAAAATAGATTTCTTCCTCTCTCCATCTTTAATCTATTCCTCTCAAACTCTCTTTTATTTCATTGTAAGGATTTAGGAGGGGGTCAGTATTAAACTGACACCCTTTACCTTAATTATTTACTTATTGAGATTGAATAGTAATTTACGGATTATTTTCTTTTTCAGTTTACCCAATATTTCTGTGATCAGTTTATGATGGACAAATAAACCATGAAGTGACCATGAGACGTTGATTTTAGTTGGTATGTCAAAGACACTACCTTTTATTTAAAATAAATCAACTAAAATTAACACCATTACACTTGATTGACGGATTTCACTTTCTTGCAATTTTACACGCATCAGCACACTTAAATTGTAACAACAGACATAAGTAATGGTGTTAATTTTAGTTGATTTATTTTAAATAAAAGGTAGTGTCTTTTGACATACCGACTAAAATCAACGTCTCATGGTCACTTCATGGTTTATTTGTCCATCAAAAACTGATCACAGAAATATTGGGTAAACTGAAAAAGAAAAGAATCAGTGAAATACTTTTCAATCTGAATAAGTAAATAATTAAGGTAAAGGGTGTTAGTTTAATAGTGACCCCCTAAAAATCCTTACACTGATAAGAGACAAAAGACTAATTCACCAGTGTGGAAGTGGTTTGGCTATCTAAATCAGATAAACTGCAGGTTTCAGAGATGGAGAGTTGTTCCAACTAGCGGTGGGAACACATCTAAGTTGTTCCACTTGATAAAATATGTTGAGAGTCACAAGATGAAGCACAATAAAAGTTTGAGCCAACGTGTCCCTGAAACGACACCCCCCCAGCTGTAGCAAAAGAGAAACATGGGTTAGGTTCTGTTTTTGTTTAAAGTTAGAACTATTAATATGGACAAAGTTGAGAGTTTTATGTTTATTTGATTTCAATTTTTTAAGGCTAAATACAAATAAAATGTGAACATTAATTTATTTGTACAGTTTGTACAGTTTTTCTGAGGCTTTTATGTTGTTTATATCAATATCGAATTATATAGTTATCGACGGAAATTAAGAAATATATAATGATAAAAGTTTTGGCCATATCGTCCAGCCCTACTGCTACCCCATATTCACCAATGGGATGGTGCTATCTA
>JBBPBX010052861.1:13918-24053 GCA_038048925.1 Garcialebias charrua
CAAGCATCGTTTGCGACCCACACTTTGTCGGTGATGTTCATCCGGACAGCTGACTCGATAAGAGCTTCAGCAGCCATCTCTGGAGTAAAAACTATGATGACATGAATCCTCTGCCTTTCTATCTCTTTGAACATTTGAGAATAATTTGTGTCGGCAGCGAGGTCTCTGGCGTATGCCAGGCAAATGTCAGTGTTCCTAATCCTCTCTGTGAACAGTTCCAGGCCGTCGCTGCCATAATCGTTATCACTGTTAAGGAAAGCAACCCAGCGCCAGTTGAAGTGTTTTACAATGGTGAAAATCACCTCAATGACGTCCGTGTTGCGATGTACTGTTCGCAAGAAGGATGGAAATTTAGCTTTTTCGGAAAAATCTGATGTTGAAGACCCATAGTTGACCTGTTAAAGAAGAAGAACAGAGAAGTTCATTTGAATCAGTGGCAATAAAGAAAAACTGGTAATAAATAAAATTCACCGATCAGCCATAAAATGATAACCACTTACGACTGAGCCTATTCATCACCAAAACTGACCAAACAAAGACTCTCTTGGGGTGAGCAGTCTTTTGCAAAATATTTATTTAAACCTTTGGATTGTGGGATGTGGTCTCCTTGTTTCTGACAGAAATCATCACATCTAATAAGACTGGTTGGGTTATAATTCCAAAAAAAAAAAAAAAAAGACCAAAACTGGAAAAAGATAGTTACAGGAAGACTAACTTTACTTGTTGGTATGATGATGCACATTAATCCAGGTAGATACATCTAACAAGGTTAAGTCATGTCCTCTGAACAATGTGGAGACATTACCCGTTGGTGGTCATGATGCCATGGCTGAATGGTGTACTGTATAAGACTTGGTTTTACTGTAAATGCTCCAATAAAACTTACCATAGGAAGAAGATCCACCATGAAGAACGGGGCTACAGTCAGGGCCTGGGTGCTTGTGAAAGGACCGACCACTCCAATTACTTTGGAAAGATGCTCGTATGGTTCAGCCCAAGGGCGGATCAAGCCGTTGACTGAGATGAGTTTGAAAATGCCTGGAAAAGTGAGCGTGTCGGAGCAGTGGTCAAACATCTCATAGCCAAGAGAGACATTAGGAAGCAGACTGGTGGAGTTATTGATTTCCTCTACGGTGAATCTCATCAACTGAAACCTCCGATAATTTGAGATGCTGAAGGCTTGACTGAGGACAAAATGACATGACAGCAGAAATAAATATAATAACTCCAAACCCACAGATTCACCACAGCATTTGAACTATTAAAACAAAACATTTTACATGTATGGATGCTGCAAAAGGACATATGGATCAAACCAGGGTTCAAGAAAACTCTTGTATCCTCTCAAGCAGCCAAAGCTCATTACATCAACTAATGATTAGCCATAACATTATGACCATCTGTATTGAACTAGCCACCTCTTTTGCTACTAAAACAACCGTTAGGGAATTTTTGGTCAAAGTTTATGGATGTTTTTATCACTTTGACTGAGAATGTGAACTCCGCCCATGAATCATATGTTTGGGTTAGCAGAGAGCGCTGGATGAAGTGCTGGGTGACGCTGCAGCGTGCAGCTAGCACTCGAAGGACACGATCGAGTCTGTGAGCATGACTGAACTGATAAGGGTCTAAAAACAAGCTTCACACACGGGCCACGGCAGATTCTCGTGAATGCTCTTCAAGGATTCAAGGTTCTTTATTGTCATTCGCATCACATGTGGTACATGAGATGGAACAAAACTGTGTACACAGGGTCCCAGTTGCGCCCAACAAAAATACAAATTGTAAAGAAAAACAGTAATAAGATCCATGAACTAAGAAATACGCTAAACTAAGAATACACTAAGTACTATTAGTACAATACAATGCACCAAACAACAGCAGCACTGTGAGCTTCATATGTGTACTTTATGTATATTTATGTAACCAGGCCTGAAACTCTGACCTTGCAAGTCCCCAGTTAAAAATCTTCTCCTGCCATTGCGTGGTTCCTTTTGAGTAAGATTGAGAATATTTTTTTCTCCAACAGCAACTTTAACCAGTCTGAACATTCTGCAGGTGTTTGTTGGAGCTTGCTTCTTGGGAAGTATGATTCTTCTGCACAAATGTTAGGATTTGTAGGGTTTCTGGGGTCTGGTCCTGCATGTTGTGTTTTCCTTCATGTGTACCAGTCACCCCTGTGTTTCTCCCTGTGTTCCAGCACTGTCACACCTGTGTCAGATCCTAATCACTGCAGGTGTCTGTCATTTCACCTCGTCAGCGTCTGTATATGTTCAACTCCAGGTGTTACGTCTTTGTCTCTGGATTGTCCTGTCCTCCATACAGTAAGTTGGCTGCACCGTCAGCCTTTTGCTTTGTTTATTTATAAAATAAACGTTTTTACTTATTTTATTGGAGTTTCTGTCATCTTACTGCACATGGGTTCACACATGCCAGTCAGATCATGATAGGGTTAGTGGCAATGCCAAATCAGATTTGATGAATACCAGAGAGGTGAAGGAGGTGAGCAGTTCCTCTCTGTCAGTGTCATATGTAATGCATGTTTGCTCAACATAAATGAATAACGTGTGCGCTGAGCAAATATTTGTGTGAAGTTGGGCTCTACTTTTTGAGAATGCATGCAATGCCAATTTTAATATTTCTTGTCTTAATTTGTTTCCTCTTGATGCATAATCCACAAAACTCACCTGGAGCAGTCGAGGGCTTCAGGTCTGTCATGCTGAACTGCTCCAATGACATGATGAATATCAAAAAGCCCACCGATCAAATAATCCCCGTCCAGGGTGAACTCTGAGGCTGGAGCAGTGAATCGTGCTGAAACTTGCAGAAAACTTCCCATCAGAACTAGAGAAGCAAGAAACGGCTTCATCGTGGCCGCTTTCCTCGTCTGATGCGTGTTCTGGTGGGACTCATTTTATATGAAGTGGTGACAAAGTGCCGACGGTTTCGCTTCTGTCGTCATTTTCACACATGAGAGAAAACATGACATTTGATGAATACGTGCCCATAAATGGTTGGAGTAGTTTTCACAAAGCAGTATGCAAAAGAATCTTAAGAGCTGTTGCACAAAGGTCAACAGTCACACCACAGACAAACAAGTTTACTGCTTCTGTCAGAAATAACCTGTGTAAACGGGATCAGGATTCTTCATTTGCTCAAACCAGCAAAATGTGAAAATCCTGACTTGATATCGGTTAAATAAAAAGTTCACACCCGTGAGTCATTCTACTTTGTCTTTTCAGTTGCAGTGTGTAGGATATGCCGACATCAGGTGGCAATTGTTAGACATCGCAGATAAGTTTTTACTTCACTTTCACCGTAAATGTGTGCATGAAAACCTGGAGTGGCTGCAAAAATGCTAAAAACTCCAACATCACGCTCCAGAGCCACTGTGTGACTTGTGCCTTCGGAGTTACTGTGATGATGTGTTATGCATTAAAACCATGTCAAAAATTATTTTCATCATGAAACACCAAATTAGTCAAAAAACATAGTTGTGACTGGGCAGCGTGGTGGCTCAGTTGGCAAAGCTGCTGCATCTCAGTGACAAGGCCGATGGTCCAAATCCTGGCCTGGGACCTTTCTGGGTGGAGTTTGCATGTTCTCTCCGTGCATACGTGGGTTTTCTCCAGGTACTCCAGTTTCCTCCCACAGATCAAAATCATGCATGTTAGACTGATAACTCTAAATTGTCTCTAGGTGTGAGCGAGAGATTGAATGGTTGTCTCTTTTGTCTCTGTGTCCCTGTGATGGACTTTGACCTGTCCCTCGCATGATGGCTGGACATGGGCCCCAGTGACCCCCGTAACCCAAAAAGGAGGAAGTGGGTACAGGTTTGATGTTTGTTCATTAATTTTTAAAGAACAATACAAGACAGTTTCATCAGATACAAGAATACAAGTAGGATAAAATGAAAGGAGCAGAAAGAAGATGAAATCTTATTATATCTGCCCCTTATTTCACAGTTTGTTCAACCAATGTTAACCTTCAAGCTACATCACAAAATGAATAATTCTACTTAATTTTACTAACTGTAATACACAAACTACATCACAAAATGAATAATTCTACTTAATTTATCTAGCTGTAATACACAAACTACATCACAAAATGAATAATTCTACTTAATTTTCTAACTGTAATACACAAACTACATCATTCTAACTGTAATACACAAACTACATAAGAAAATGAATAATTCAACTTAATTTTTCTAACTGTAATACACAAACTACATCAAAATGAATAATTCTACTTAATTTATCTAGCTGTAATACACAAACTACATCACAAAATGAATAATTCTACTTAATTTTCTAACTGTAATACACAAACTACATCATTCTAACTGTAATACACAAACTACATAAGAAAATGAATAATTCAACTTAATTTTTCTAACTGTAATACACAAACTACATCACAAAAATGAATAATTCTATTTAATTTTTCTAACTGTAATACACAAACTACATCACAAAATGAATAATTCTACTTAATTTTTCTAACTGTAATACACAAACTACATCACAAAAGAATAATTCTACTTAATTTTTCTAACTGTAATACACACACAACACACTAAGCTACATCGTCAGTCAACATAAGTGTAATACATAAACACACTAAGTTACATCATATATCGTTTTTGAGCAAGTCCTTTTTGACCTTTTTCTTAAATGTATACATTGATTTTGCATTTTTAACATCAGGTAAATATAATGGATGGATAGACAGATTCTTGTTTGACCCATAGTTCATATCTGATAGGTTTTTACTCCTGAACGTTTAAAGAAATAATTCACACAAGACAACAGCGTGAGATTTTGAACGGCTCTTTGCAAAGAGGGGAAACCCACCACTGACCAGGGTCAGGATGAACTCCAACTTTCTAAGATTTGAGTCCGTCTTTTATTCAGGCGAGTGACACAGAAAACAATAATCAGCCAGGCAAGGCCAAACAAGTTACATCCCGTCTCTTCAGGCGCACATCTTCTCAGGCGACAACATTTAGTGTTTATCTGCTCTTGGGAAAGTAAATGGTTTATCGTGCAGGCATGATAGGTTTTGATTGTGTACCTAGTAAAAACAGGAACGAGGTCAGGTCACAATAAACCCTGTGAAACTCAAGACACTTGATGAACTAAAAATTAATGTTTTAAAGATACTTGATGAAGCATAAAAGTAATGTTTAAAATGATAAAACACAAAGGAAAAAGTTTAAAACATAAGGAATTTTAAACGCCTCTAACAATATCATGGGCTCCACATCACATCTTTATAAAACATCATCCCAGTACATTTCTGCCATTGCTTGGCATGCATTGATCTAAAACGATACTCAGAAGCTGGAAATACATTTCCATTAACTTTTTTTCCAAAGCATTCATTTCTGATCATTTGGTTAATGCACTTTGGGAAAAACAACCAAATCAGTTCTGCACAAAACTGTTCTCAGCAAAAGAACGAGGTATGAAAGCTTGGACTTTAAACTGTCATGATTTTTTTTAATTACATCTTTTTGTTCCATTCTTCTTAAATGTAATGTTTTTTTCTTCTAATTCTTAAGATTTAAATTCAAACCTACTGCTACTTTAATGTGACACAGTTTGTTGTTTTTGATAGACAACATAAATGATTTCAATACATTTAAGAAGCTTTTTTTGGTTTCAGTCTCATCTTAGAGCTCAGTTTTTTTAAAGAGTCGTTTTATTTTGTTTGTTTTCAAATATTCCAAATGGGTTTTCTTGGACTCAAAATAGGGGAATCACGTATAATCTCTGTTAATAATTGTGTAATTATTTATCATTAATGGCAACTTTTTATTTTATGTACTGCTTTGTTCCATCTTATTTCACTTAGTTTAGTAATAATCGTGTATCCTGCATGAAAGTTTTGACCTTTTTTTGTATTTATAACATTTCAGAACATCTTCTGCTTGTTGAATAAGTTCATTTATTTGTGTTGGGGGCAGATATTCGATAAACCAGAACTAAACATAGAATATTTTTTAAAAAATTATTCAATTGATTATGATAAGTATCAATATGTGTCAGTGAATTTATGCACATTTGGGACAGATTTGTTTAAAACTGATCTCTATGTGAACATATATACTTAATATGTATGAGGACATTTTAATGGGTTAATTCATCAACTAGTTTAGACCTTTTTAAAACACAGTTACAACAGTTTTAGATGTCTGTTGTTGTTGGTTTTTGTGTGTGTTTTTTTTTTCAACCAACCAGAATAGTCACAAACTCACTCAAATTAGTCAACCTGGAATCACTGGTTTTGGCTAAAATGCACCTCCTCTTACAAATGATTTGTTCACAGCTCACCACAAGACCACAGAGGTTACACGTGCGAGGGAAATTTGCGATAACGCCACAGACTAAAGTGATAAATGGTCAGTTCTGTCACCTGTATTTGCATTCAGGTAACCACCTGCTGGACGGGAGGAACTCCTCGCTCACTGCGGTCGGAAGAGAAAAGCTTTCATCCAGGGAAAGCGAGTAAATTTGAAAGGTGAGCTAGATGAGATTGAAATGCAACAAGGTATAAAATGTAACAATTATAAGGAGATTTTATTGCAAAGCTAAAAAGCAAGCTTTGTTTATTTTAAACATGTTAAGGATTATAATGAAATCCTGGTTTTGCAGATTTAAAAGTCTCAGAGATACTACGACACATGACATGATGATGATGGATAATTTATTAATCTCAAGGGAAATTCAACATCCATCAGCAGCAAACGCATGACATGACACAGAAAGTCCAAACAGAACCCTTTTGATTTAGAGTCCAATCCTTAACTCAAGACCAAAATGACTGAATTGTTAAAACGTATTTATTGTGACACTTTAATTCCTGAAGTCAAATTTAGCCGTATTTTCATTCATTCGTTCATTCAACCTTTATTTAGACAGATTAAGAGCCTCGGGGACTCATTTACAGGTGAGACCTGTGTAGACAGACAAAAGAAGAGAAAAGTGACAACAGAGTGAGGAGGCAAATAAATAAATAAAACTGGCACTATAAGCCCTGGTCGAAACAAAGTCGCAGAAATTGAAAAGAAGACCCTGCACATAAAGCAACACAGTGACAGGAGGGAGGGGAGGCAGCAAAGGCAGTGAGATTGTCCATGAACACTGCCATTAAAATTATTTTTCATTCATTCTCATGTTGTTTCTTGTTCTTCCTGTACAGGGGTCACCACACAGGTTTGACACTGAATGTCATTTGACACAACCTGGTCTTAAACCTGCAGCCTCAGGGTTACAAGACCTGACCACTGACCACTGAGCTACTGCAGTCTCTTCTCTCTCTTCTTCATAACAGACATGATTTTATAAGAAACAAAAGCACAGGTACACACTCAAACACAAAGGGTTTCATAAGCTGAAAAAAAAAAAAGACACTTCCTGGTTTACCCTGGTGAGACGCTGCCTGCAAAAATAACGATAATAATGTACCTTTAAACCTATAGGAGGTAGGTGGGACAGTATCACCACTACATATGGGGATGATAACAACTAATAACGGACATTTAATGGACTGATAACATTCGAAGCCGCTGAACACACACAAAAAATGTTTAAATAATTTTTAAAGTGACTAAATATTGAAACATGTTATTTTAACGTTTCATTATTATTATTATTATTATTATTATTATTATTATTATTATTATTATTATTATTATTATTATTATTATTATTATCTCTCAATGCATTTTAACAGCAGCAGCAACAATTTGTTCTTATCTCTCACTTTTTAGTCAATTTGAACCTTTTCTAACACGGTCAGGGAGTCATGCAGTGTGAACAGTGGTAAAGTCAACAAAGAGCAGGAACTTCCAGGAAGAAAAACTTTTTTTTTAATTCCAATGTTTCAAAATCTGAAATTTCAAGTATTTATATTCAATTCAATTTATTTATATAGTACCAAGTCACAACAGAAATTGTCTCAGGATTGTACAAAATCATTCACATACATACAAAGCCAATTAGTAAAAGTTATCTACAGTATCTAAGGAAGGAAGCCAGCAGACGTTGAATCTTCACTTAGTCACAGTCTCCCATCCTGAGCAAGCACAATGGCAACAGTGGAAAGGAAAAACTCCTTCTTAAAAGGAAGAAACTTTTAACGGCCAACCTTGAAAGATCTGACTCCAAAAAAGATTTGAACTTGGAGTTAAACAGGCATGTTTGTTGTGACAAACCTTGAATGTGTTTCACAAGAGACTAATTCTCTTATGTCTTCTCTTTATCTTATGAAGTGTTTGAAGCTGGAAAGTTAACATCAGATTGTTTTCTCCCCCCAAAGCTTGAAGTGCACGTTCTTTAAACTGTTCAGCACACATTTCATCAAACAGCCATGTGAGGAGTTTAAAATCACAGTGGAACATCTCTGAATGGCTTTGTTTTAAGGGATAAGGCATCAGAAGTTTGGTTCCTGTTCCTCCATTATATTAATTACCATATTTTTCAGACTATAAGGCGCACTGAATTATGAGGCGCACTAAGCGAAACAGAACAGTCAAATAAGTCAAACTTTATTCAAATCGTTCACAATAACCACATAAAATTATTTCAAGGTCTGTAAGCACAAGTTGAAGGCTCTCTGTTGATTTTTTTGAGGAAATTAAAAGATTTTAAGTGCACCTTAGAGTCCAGAAAATATGGTATTGACCAAACATAAAAGTACTCTATGAGATAAAATATCATTTAGCAGACAGATAGTTTAAGGAGTTTCATAACCCATTTTTGTAATAGGTGAGAAAATTAAACAAATAAATAATAATTACTTTCTACTAAAATTGATAAAAGACTAGAGTGACATAGGAAATGGCACCTGGAGAACATCACATTTTCCACGAGAAGCTACTGGCTAATGGTTTTAGTGTAATTCTGAATGAGCCCTTGAAAAAACTGTTGCGTGTTTTTGTGGGGTTGAAATACGATGATGTAACATTTCGGGAGAAAATACCACAACAGAAAAGAGTAGAGGCTGGAGAGAACTGCCAGAGCATTGAGGGTTTGGATGAACTTTCCACGGTAAAGCAGATACACAGTGGAAAACAGAATCCACGTGAGGATCAGCAGCAGCAGGCAGAACGTTATCACTTTAGCCTCGTTGTAGTTTTTCGGCAGGTCTTTCCCCATGTAAGAGAAAATAAAGCAGAGGCAGCACAACAACGCAAGCAAAACAAGAGAACAAGACGTTGCTTCGATGTTCAAGTCACAACTTAGTACAATTTGTTCTTGGTACCACGATGTTTCGTTGTAGGGTCTGGGGGGGTGACAGGACATGCTGATGATCAGCAACACGGCCTGAGTGGTAAATGCTCCGGCGATGAGCAGCCATTGTCCGTGGTATTGTGCCCACCAGGTCTGGAGTTTGGGGAACTTGGCGGCTATTTTAAAAATGCAAACAATCTGAAAAGAGCGCACGACAAAACATGCAAGACACACCGTGTAGAACAACAGAAAAGGGATGTAGCGTAAAACACAGGAAAACGTCGTGGGCCTTCCAAAATAAAAGAACACACTAAGAGTACACAAACCGAGACAGACTAAAATCAGGAAGCACATGGGTCCTCCAGCAGATCTGACAACAGGCGTGTCGTAGTTGACGGCAAAGAGAACCGACACAGCCAGAGTCATGCCGATAAATATCCAGGCCCCGACTATGACCACTATGGCTCCACCGTCTGTGAGGGGGATGAACTCCACCAGCCGCAGACTGCACGACGTACTTCCCATCGCAGCCCACTCCGTCTCTTTACAGGCGATGCACTTATAGGGATTTCCTGTTTTATAACGCAGACGTACATTTATGTTAGCTTCAAATAAAATAATAAAAACCAGTGTGTGTGACGACATAAAGTGTCCCCGTTTTACCAGTACATATCAACTTGTTGAATAAGATTCTAGCTAGATGAGCTTCAACTTTGACCTTGAGTGGCCATTCACAAGTTCCTCTTTAATTATTGTAAGCTGGAAATTAATACAGATGTTCTGATATGACCATTTGTATTTTACGTTGAATAGTTCAGCATTGTCTTCTTGATAATTGCTTTACACATTTTAATTTCACCACTTTTATGATATAAATGGCCACAGCATAGCAC
>JBBPBX010052862.1:0-19822 GCA_038048925.1 Garcialebias charrua
GATTGTCGTTATGCAATAACACTGACTGACTATTACACAAAGTGGCCGGAAGTCGCTTTCACTCCTTCCATTACCACAAAAGCAATCACCACGTTCCTGTCTACATTATTCTCCAGGTTTGGAAACCCGACTGAGCTGATAAGTGATAATGGGACACAATTTACATCCTGTGAGTTTGCAGAATTCCTGTCAGTGAGAGACATTACACACAGAAAAGTTTCTCTGTACTATCCTCAAGCTAACGGCGCTGTGGAACGCTGGAACCGTGTTCTGAAGGAAACTATCCTCACAGCAGAGCAGACAAGGAAACCATGGAAACCGTTCGTACAGGAGTTCCTGTTCACATACCGTGCAACACCACACAGCACTACAGGAGTGTCACCATTCGAACTCATGTTCAACAGAAGGATGCGCACGAAAGTGAATATTGGACCAGCTACTAAATCCATCCTTATACCAGAAGAAGAACTACGTGACCGTGTTGCCTCCAGACAAAGAACTTCAAAGACTTACACAGATGCAAAGCGAGGTGCACGAGTACCAAAGATTGTAAAAGGAAGCCTGGTTCGAGTGAGGAAGCCCTTTCATGTTAAAAAAGGACTATCAAAATTTCATGCACCTGCCAGAGTGATGGACAAAGTGAGTGCAAGCTCCTATGTGTTAGAGGATGGACGCACCTGGAATGCATCTCATCTCTCTCTGGTTCCAGAAAGTGCAACAGACATTGTGACAGACTCTGTTCTTCCAGATCCTGACCCAGGACCTGATCCAGATCCTGATCCAGGACCTTCAAAACAATTTAATGAGAAAACACCAAGACCTGCCAGAGTTAGAAAAAAGCCAGGCTGGCTTAGTGATTATGAGCAGTAATCATTATTTAATGGTTTTGAATGAAAAAAAAAAGAGAGAAAATGCTGTAAGAATACAAAGTGACTGAAATGTACTGAAACTGTTTACATTCAAAATTTGTTGAGTAATATGGTTTCATGGATTTTGAAAATGCTTACTGAAAAGTTGATGAGAAAATGAGAAAAAGAAAAGCCGTTTTATTCAAGTGAAGCTTAAAGCTAAAGTAAAAGATTGAGTTATAATTTCTGCTGTTAAGTTGGATGTACATGACATAGTTTACTGGTGATGTGATTTAAAAAAAAAGGTGTTACTGTTATTACTACTACTAAGGAAGTTATACATATTACTTAATGAAGGGAAGCAGTTTGTTAAGAATGCTTACGTTACTGTTTTGTGAAGATTTCTGTTTCTGCCTACTGGTAAGTTCCTTTTAAACAAAGGGGAAATATGTTGTGTATTCAGTCTGCATTACACCGCTAGAGGGCGCTGTAACCTAGTGCATAGAATTGCTTAGAAGAAGAGTTGAAGTAAAGCATGGTTCTGTGAAGTTCATGCCTGCGTCCTGCTGCATTATTACCTCGTGATATCAATACACCACACCGATCGATCTACGTTCCCACCCTCATCTATGGTCATGAGCTTTGGGTTATGACCGAAAGAACAAGATCTCGGATACAAGCGGCTGAAATGAGTTTTCTCCGCAGGGTGTCTGGACTCTCCCTTAGAGATAGGGTGAGAAGCTCAGTCATCCGGGAGGGACTCGGAGTAGAGCCGCTGCTTCTCCACATCGAGAGGAGCCAGTTGAGGTGGCTCGGGCATCTGGTTAGGATGCCTCCTGGACGCCTCCCTGGTGAGGTGTTCCGGGCATGTCCCACCGGGAGGAGACCCAGAGGAAGACCCAGGACGCGCTGGAGGGACTATGTTTCTCGGCTGGCCTGGGAACGCCTTGGGATTCCCCCGGAGGAGCTGCTCCAAGTGGCTGGGGAGAGGGAAGTCTGGGCCTCCCTACTTAGGCTGCTACCCCCGCGACCCGACCCCGGATAAGCGGAAGAAGATGGATGGATGGATGGAAATTTCTGAATTTATAGACACTAACGACACAAAAGATGTTACAGATTCTACTTCATGGGAAACTTTTAAAGTTGTGATCAGAGGCCATATTATTTCTTTTGAAAAGTCCCTGAAAAACAAAAGGCGGAAACGCCTCTCAAAAATCGAGTCTGAATTAGAACGCTTACGCCAAAAATACACTACACACGTTCCGGCTCCGCCCCGCTCCGGTCCGACCTCCGCAGCAAATACGCACCCATTATAATCAATGACAGAATTCACACTGGCTCCACACGGCGGCGGCAAGCAGCGGAGAGCGGACGGCAGTCCGTCAAAATTAGAAATTTTTCTTTAGAACCTAACTACAAAACCTCTTCCAACCCCTCAACCCTACAAAACATTCTTGTATTAAAATATGAATACAACAATATTTTGTCCAGGCAGGTGCTTCATCAATTGTTTAAAGTCAAGCAGAGGCACTTTGAGTTGAGTGATAAGCCCCATAAATTATTGGCTCGTCAGCTGCGGGGTTTACAGGCCAATAGGGCAATACATAAAATTAAGTCTAAGGCAGGAAAGATCATAATTGAACCAAGAAACATAAATGATTGAATGGAGGATTAAATTCTGATCAAGGAAGGCTTTCATCTGATCTCCATGGAGGCAGAGAGACTTTTAAAACTGAAAGCCGACAAGGAAGAAAAAAGTCATTGACGTCTTTGTTCAGAAGGAGTGGTGCTAGGACTTTATTTATTTGTTAATTTTATATTTTTAATTTTATTCATTTTAGATTAAAAAACAAAAAAAAACCCAGATATTATATGAAAGAATATGAAGAAATCTTATTTTATCTGCCCCTTTTTTCAAAAACAAAACAAGTTTAAACAATCAATTAAAACAATATTTATCTAACAGAGCAAAAAGAGTAACTTTTCACAATCTACAAATATCTAGAACATTAAACACTTAAAAGTTTTAGTATTTTGTTAACAATTTAGTTTTGATCATTTTTAAACATAAGCACAGAGCCTACATCTTTAACATGATTTCCCAAAACATTCCACAATTCGCTGGTGTAGATTCTCAGTCGTCCAGGACATGATAAAATCAAAAAAGGCATTCAATACAGAACAACTGGACTTTATTTGTATTCCACAATTCAACTCCCTGTATTGAAATAAACCGTCCCTTCAAATTAGTCCTATACCTTGGCTTTGCAAAAATTTCACTTCCCTTTAGACTGTAGCAGCTTTCTCTCTTAACAAAATATATTTTGAGGGTTCTATTACTAACAAAATATTATAGTCCACCAAATCATAAAACTTCAGTACTTCGAGTTGTTTAAATAATATATTAGATAGATGACATTAAGGCTTTCTTGTAATAATTCTCACAGCTCTTTTCTGTCAAATCAAAATAGATTTTGTTATAGTTTAATTTAATTTATAAGTGAAGGTAAGACTAAAATAAAATTTTCTCCAAATTAAATTTGCTTTTATGTGTGCTACAGTTTGTACGTGTAAAGATAGCTGATGTGAGATTTTAAACACAACCCGTTAAACTGCTGCCAATCAAATGGTGAATAAACTACTCTGTAGGGTTCATGTATTATAAAAGAAAAAGAAGAAAATAATGCTATACAAAGTATCCAAAGTGCTGAAGAAGCTATGGCAGACAGAAGCCAAAACGTGGAGAACATTTTTTGTCTGTTTTTAATTATACATATGAAAAAAAAAAACTGCACAGTGCCTCACCAGCCATGAACCTCACCGCACGTCACTGTTCCATTGGTGTGGTCATTTTAATTTGGACATTTCTGAAGCGAGTGGACCGACACAGACTGAAGGTAGATGTCATTAAAGTTCTACCTGTCCCCAAAACAATCGTGTTTATCTGAAATTTGGCTCCTGACTGGCCTTGACAGGCCGTCTTATCTCAACACGCCTGCAGAAGTTTTGTAAACTTGATGCTCTCACCCTCCCAAACCTTCTACTGAGGAATTCCAGACTTTTCAGAGGAGCCCAGGGGCCTCATGTATCAACCGTGCGTGCGCACAAAAACCGTGCGTGCGTCACTATCCACGCAAAACCCCGTATGTATCAAAACTGAACTGAACGTGAATATGTGCGCATCCAAGTACATTTCCACGCCCCAGAGCACGCGTACGCACGTTTCTGTGGTTCTTGTTCCTTTGGCGACACTTACAGGTGATTCAGAGAAACTGAAGCCCCACAGTCTGTGGTTGACTTTAAGAGCGGCTTGAAGACCTTTCTTTTCAACCGAGCATACTTTACTCCTCATGATTCTACTTTTGATCATAGCTGATACTGTTGTTGATTTTAATTGTTTTATTATTTGTTTTATTGACATTCAATTATGTTGCACCTTGTAGCACTTTGAGATTTCCATTAATGAAAAGTGCGTTATAAATTGAATTCATTATTATTATTATTATTATTATTATTATTATTATTATTATTATTAACTGTTCATGATGTGAAAATGATTAATATTCCCACCAAACACACATGATAACAATTATTACATCCACATGGACGCAAATAAAGGACGCGCAAAGTTGTGCAAAAAATACATTTAACAGGAACGGATTCAGCCTTACTGGAGGATATAAAAAATAGTGTAACACGCAGAGCATTTATTTATAAACAGATATAATTTTCTGATCTATGATATGGCTTATCAGCCGTTTTCAGGAATAATCCTTTTTCATTTTGGCACTGCGCTCTGGAGCACAACGCAGGAACCGTGCACAACGCGTGCAGAAGCAGCGATCAAACTGTTCCTGAGCTTTCCAGAGGGAGCTGGCAGGTCGATCGGGACTGTGCCAGTCCAGTCCACACAAAGCCGGATCATGTCCAATAGAATGGTCTCATCCATATGATTCCAAAGGCTGAGTGGTCGCGGTTTGGAGCGCGCGCACCCTCGCCGGTGTTACACGGCAGTGGAGGTGTTTAATAATCTGCGTTTATTGTAGATTTCTCCAAAATGACACGTGAAAGTACACCATATATAACTTGTAGGAGAGTAACAGCTTCACAGACAAACAGATGCGTACAAGGCTGCGGTGCGCGCAGCGTTTGGAGACTCCAACATCAGTCATGTCATGAAAACTCTCCACTGAGACGCACAGACCCGTTTCTTCATATCATCTATTAAATAAACAAAGATCTATGTTCAACCAAACATCCAAGTTCCTCTGTGTTTACAGTAATTATGGTAATAAACTCGTGCGCAAAGTTAATATTTTCACTCAGAATGAATGGATGAGCCGTTGCGCACCAAAGCAGGGTGCGCGCACACACAAATACCGGCACACAATCACTCGTTCTTTGCGTGATAAACACATTTTATTACTATTCTTACTTAGGATTTATTTCCCCACCCATATTATATTAAATTCATTATTTTCCTGAATCTAGAAATCATTTCTGATCGCGCAGGGATCAAACAAACATGTCCTTCACACATGCAGGAAGTAATTTGCATCTGTTTAACATATGTAAATGAAGGCGTGTCAGGGGAGGTGTCTCACGTGCGCTCAGTTCCACGTTAATTGTGATGTACAAAAGGAATGTGCGTGGATACCAGCGTATGCACAGTTTGATACATCTGGATTTTTTTGTGCGTACGCAGATTTCTGGATTTGACCGTGCGGCACTTTTCAGTGAGAAATCCACGCAAGTCTTTGTACATGAGGCCCCAGCTGAATAAACATTCTGTCATCATTTCAGGACTCTGGATTCGCCTCTGGCAGTCCTCACCAGCTCCCCCCCCCACCTCCACCCTTGCACAGATCTATGAGCTGGCTGCTCAACCGCCTTTGAGTCCCCACAGCCCTCTGCGTAATGTCGGTGTCACTATATGCTTGTGTGTGAGGATTTTTTTTCATTACCACATTTTTGACCTTCAAACAGAGGTCAAAAATGTGTTAGGATTTTTTTTGTCTCCAAACCCTATGTGTCATTTTTCACCACTTTTATTGTCTGTTCAACAGATCTCACTTGTAAATGAGTCTTCAAGGCTCAATGTGATTTATCTGTTTAAATAAAGGTTGAATGAATGAATAGATATGATATTGGAAATAGAAACAGCTCTAAAATTGTTTAAATCACATCTGTCTGATAGATTCCAGTTTGTAAATGTAAATAATAAATATTCTTCATACACCAAAGTGAGTCATGGAGTCCCTCAGGGCTCAGTGCTGGGGCCAATAATCTTTACTTTGTATATGCTTCCATTAGATAAAGTTATTAAACAGTATGGGATACATTTTTATTGTTATGCTGATGATACACAGTTATATTTGTCCATTAAACCCAATGAATCCAATCAGTTACTTAGACTACAAACATGTCTTAAAGACATAAAAACCTGGATGACCCTTAATTTTCTCCTTTTGAACAGACAAGACTGAGATTTTAGTTTTTGGACCTGAACATCTTAGGAATTAATGTTTCAGTCTTTCTCCTCCTTGGATGACATTAATCTGCCTCCAGTTCTAATGTTAAAAATCTTGGTGTTATTTTTGATCAGGACATGTCTTTTATCCCCCACATTAAAAATGTTACTAGAACCTCCTTCTTCCACCTGCGTAATATCACTAAAATTAGAAACATGTAAAAATGATGCAGAAAAACTGGTTCATGCATTTGTCACGTCTAGACTGGACTATTGCAATGGTTTGTTATCTGGGTGTCCAAATACTTCTTTAAAAAGTCTTCAGTTGATCCAACATGCTGCTGCCAGAGTCTTAACTGGAGTTACTGGGAGAGATCATATCTCTCCAGTTTTAGTTTCTCTCCACTGGCTCCCTGTCAAATCCAGAACTGATTTCAAAATCTTACTTCTAACCAACAAAGCTCTCAACAACCTAGCTCCATCTTATATTACAGATCTTATTGTTCCATATTTTCCTAACAGAGCACTTCACTCTCAGACTGCAGGTTTACTTGTTTCCTGAATTAGTTCTGCTGCTATAGGCTGCAGGAGGACAATTTGACCACACTTTTTCACTCTGCTACTGTCTTTACTTAGTCTGCTCAACCTGTTTTGTATTTATAATTATTTGTATATCTTTAACTTGTGTTTTTGTCTTTAAGGTTCACCTGGACCTACATCTGGACCATAGGCGTAACTTCCTGAAGGACTGGTGGGGACAAATCCCCACCAATGCTGACCTCTAGTGGACAGTCCCCACCAATATTTTGTTCACATATTTTACTTTTTATTTTATTTTGTATTTATAATTATTTGTATATCTTTAACTTGTGTTTTTGTCTTTAAGGTTCACCTGGACCTACATCTGGACCATAGGCGTAACTTCCTGAAGGACTGGTGGGGACAAATCCCCACCAATGCTGACCTCTAGTGGACAGTCCCCACCAATATTTTGTTCACATATTTTACTTTTTATTTTATTTTATTGAACATTTAACCCTAACCCTCTGATTAAAACCCCATTCATGCCGCTACTCAGAAAGAAAAGAAAAAAGTTATCTCCGTTTCACACCGTCAACGAACCCCAACAAAAAAACAACAACAACAACAACTGCCGAACAGCTGCTCTGTCCAGCAGTGGCTCTGTATTTAGTTAGTACGCACTGCGCAGTTTGCAAGACTCCCATGGCGTGCAGAGGAGCTGTCTGATCACCCTACACGGCAAAATACGACCAAAAAGTAAGTCATTAAATAGTTTTGGTGCACAGTACTCATGGTGTTATTGTGTTTACAGTGTGCATGCATTTCCTGAACGTAAGTAAATCGTTTTGATGACGTTTTGCGTGTAATATGTGCGCGACTTCAGGAGGAGCGAAAACTACGTTTGTTTATGTGTGAACAGTGTGCGCGAAGTTAGTCTGAGCTTTGTGAATTTAATTTAAACAAAACAGTATTATCATCCTGCTGCAGACGGAGGAGGGATGGAGGACGAGTTTAAGAAGTGGCTGCAGATACTTCTACTAGCATATTTAGCTCCATCTACTAGCAACTCACGGTGAATCAATAAACAAGCTGAAAACAATCTGAAAAGCTCTGAAACAGGTGGAGCATGTTCTTATTTATCTTGAAGCAGACACAGAGCTAAAGCCTTAAAGTCCTCCATCACTGAGTCTGCCTGTTAGTTTCAACATCAGGTGTACCAGCACGTTCATGCTGCAGGGCAAGACAGGTCATGCTGCCATGCTGCTGCAATACTGTGAAATAAATGCTGATAATTGTTTTATTTTTATTAATTACTGTAATTGCATTTGTAATGATAGTGTGCACCTACTATTTTTAGTTTGGAGCAAGCCTGGATAGATTGTTGTACTCAGTGCAGCTCCTACGGATTAAATGTCCTCTAAATAGCTTCATTTCATTTTCAGAGTTTCTATCGGCCAAATTGTGACATCATATGCTTAGAAGATTCTTCCCAATGAGCAAAGTGGATTCTACACAACACATCAAGAGCACTGTATGAAGCTAGGGAGAAAATAACAATCTTAATTGTTGTTGTTTTTTACAAACCAGATCCAAAAAAGTTGGGACACTAAACAAATAGTGAATAAAAACTGAATGCAATGATGTGGAGGTGCCAACATCTAATATTTTATTCAGAATAGAACACAAATCACAGATCAAAAGTTTAAACTGAGAGAATGTATCATTTTAAGAGAAAAATATGTTTTTTCAAAATTTCATGGCATCAACAAATCCAAAAAAAGTTGGGACAAGTCCATTTTTACCACTGTGTGCCATCCCCCCTTCTTCTTACAACACTCAACAGACGTCTGGGGACAGAGGAGACCAGTTTCTCAAGTTTAGAAATAGGAATGCTCTCCCATTCATGTCTAATACAGGCCTCTAACTGTTCAATCGTCTTGGGCCTTCTTTGTTGCACCTTCCTCTTTATGATGCACCAAATGTTCTCTATAGGTGAAACATCTGGACTGCAGGCTGGACATTTCAGTACCGGATCCTTCTCCTACGTAGCCATGATGTTGTGATTGCTGCAGAATGTGGTCTGGCATTATCTTGTTGAAAAATGCAGGGTCTTCCCTGAAAGAGATGACGTCTAGATGGAGCATATGTTGTTCTAGAACCTGAACATAGTTCTCTGCATTAATGGAGCCTTTCCAGACATGCAAGCTGCCCATGCCACAAGCGCTCATGCAACCCCATACCATCAGTGATGCAGGCTTCTGAACGGAGAGTTGATAACAACTTGGGCTATCCTTGTCCTCTCTGGTCCGGATGACATGGCGTCCCAGTGTTCCATAACGAACTTCAAATCGTGACTCATCTGACACAGAACAGTCTTCCATTTTGCCACACTCCATTTTAAATGACCCCTGGCCCAGTGAAAACGTCTGAGCTTGCTTAAAAATGGCTTCCTCTTTGCACTGTAGAGTTTCAGCTGCAACGGCGGATGGCACAGTGGATTGTGTTCACTGACAATGCTTTCTGGAAGTATTCCTGAGCCCATTCTGTTATTTCCTTGACAGTGGCATTCCTGTTTGAGGTGCAGTGACGTTTAAGGGCCCGGAGATCACGAGCATCCAGTAGAGTTTTACGGCCTTGACCCTTATGCACAGCGATTGTTCCAGATTCTCTGAATCTTTTGATGATGTTATGCACGGTTGATGATGATAACTTAAAAGTCCTTGCTATTTTACGCTGGGCAACACCATTCTGGTATTGCTGCACTGTAGGAGGTGGTGAAGAGACGACACAGGAGACGGGATGCAGGTCTTCACTTTATTCACTCCTACTAAAACTGGCGGGAAAACCACCCAACTCCGCCTTATATACCCACATAACATCCGGTCCTCTGGACCTTTCACAATAAAAGCATCCTTAACACATTCGGTCCACTGGGTGTGAGTAGAGCCCCCTAGTGGTCCACCACACACGCCCCCCCAGAACACCCAGTAAGGTCCATCACTAGTCCCGCGTTTTAGGTTTGATTAAACGCCCAGAACGGCTGAACCTGGGCCCCGCAGAACCAGTTTGATGAAGCTGGGGGTGACGATGAGGGGCTGCAGAAGATTCAGGCTCCAATGGTTGTTGAGAGTCTCTGGAAGGAGGGCCGCAATCCGTTAGCAACGTGGATGGAGGTCTGCCCCTGCGAGGAGCCTGGGCCGTAACAACGTGATCATCTGACACAACATGAGCCGGTTTAAGCCTATCGATACAGACAGTCTCAGTACGACCCCCTAAATCTAAAAGGAAATGTTTTGGGCCTGGCTGAAGAACCCGAAACGGTCCATCATACACAGGCTGTAGTGGTGTCCTGTGTGCATTGTGTTTGACAAAAACAAATTTAGAGGACTCCAGACTCTTAGGGACAAATGACTGAGGTAAACAATGGTGTACCGGGCCAGGGACACGAACGGAGTCCTCCTGAGACGAAAAATGTTGCAACGGCGGGGCGAACTGTGGTGAGGGTACCTCAGGTAAAAACTCACCGGGGACGCGCACAGGTTGACCGTAAACCAGTTCAGCCGGGGAAGAGCTCAGGTCCTCTTTGGTTGCGGTACGTAAACCTAACAACACCCAGGGAAGACGGTCAATCCAGTTGTCACCGGTCAATGCAGCTCGCAGTGCAGCTTTCAATGACCTGTGAAACCGTTCACACAAACCATTAGCTTGAGGGTTGTAAGCTGTAGTCCTGTGAACGTTCGTCCCCAGGCCCTTGGCCATGGTAGACCAAAGCTCAGAAACAAACTGCGGGCCCCTGTCTGATGTAATGTCTGAAGGGGGGCCAAAACGTGCAACCCAGGTAGACAAAAATGCCCGGGCCACCACTGCAGCCGTTGTGGATGTCAGAGGAACCACCTCAGGCCACCTGGTGGTCCGATCTATCATAGTCAGCAGATGAGTAAAACCTTGTGATGGAGGCAGAGGGCCCACCAGGTCCACGTGCACATGGTCAAACCGCCGACTAGGGATAGGGAAAGGTTCCAAAGGTGCTTTGGTGTGTCTGTCAACCTTAGCACGTTGACATGGGACACACGCTGCTGCCCACTCCTTAACCGCTTTACGCAGACCGGGCCAAACAAACTTTGAACTGACCAGTTTCACCGATGCTCTAACCCCTGGATGAGAAAGGGAATGCAAGGAGTCAAAAACGCGGCGTCGCCATGAAACTGGAACCAGGGGGCGGGGCCTGCCAGTAGAAACGTCACAGAGCAGGAGAGGACCTCCGTCATTCACCTGCCGTTCCTCCAACTCGAGGCCCGTGGGCCCGGACTGGAGCTCGAGTATTTCTGCGTCGCTACGTTGGTCCGCAGCCATGGCAGAAAAATCGATGCCCACGTACACGGGGGAGATCAGCACCCGGGAGAGACAGTCGGCCACCACGTTGGACTTTCCAGCCACATGCTGAATGTCTGTAGTAAATTCAGACACCGCTGCGAGGTGGCGTTGCTGGCGGGCGGACCAGGGGTCAGAAATTTTCGACATGGCAAACACCAAGGGTTTGTGGTCAACGTATGCAGTGAACTGGCGGCCTTCCAGGAAAAACCTGAAATGGCGTGTAGCTAGGTAAAGCGCCAGCAACTCTCTGTCAAAAACACTGTATTTAAGCTCATTGTCCCGCAGCGTACGGCTGTAAAATGCAAGCGGCTGCCAAACTCCTGACACCTGCTGTTCTAACACAGCCCCCACCGCGACATCAGATGCGTCTGTTGTCAAAGCTATTTGTGCCGCCGGGGATGGATGGGCCAGAAGGGCAGCAGTGGCCAGTGCAGTTTTAGCATCACCAAATGCCTGTAGGCGTTCTGGTGTCCAGTCAACACTGTCGTTGGGCTTTTTCTTTTTCAGCGCTCCATAGAGCGGGCGCAGCAGTTGTGCTGCCCTGGGGAGGAAACGGTTATAGAAATTCACCATTCCCAAAAATTCTTGTAGCGCTTTAACAGACTGGGGCTGTGGAAAATCTGACACCGCCTGCACTTTGTTTGGTAACGGGACGGCACCACTTGCAGAAATGCGGTGGCCCAAAAAGTCAATGACTGGCAGTCCAAACTGGCATTTTGCTGTATTTACAATCAGGCCATGTGCTGCTAGGCGCTGAAAAACCTCACGGAGGTGGGACAAGTGCTGCTCAGCCGAGCTGCTAGCCACCAGGATGTCGTCCAGATACACAAATACGAAGGACAGACCCCTTAGGACTGAATCCATCAACCGCTGAAATGTTTGTGCTGCTCCTTTAAGACCAAAAGGCATGCGCAAAAACTCAAACAGGCCGAAAGGCGTGATCACAGCGGTTTTAGGGACATCCTCCACATGCACAGGAACCTGGTGGTAACCCCGTACTAAATCTACTTTTGAAAAAATAGAAGTCCCATCCAGGTGCACTGAGAAATCCTGGATGTGGGGGATGGGGTAACGATCGTTCTCCGTGATGTTATTAAGGCGGCGGAAATCCCCACATGGACGCCATTTGCCGTCTGCTTTGGGCACCATGTGGAGGGGGGAGGCCCACGGGCTGTTTGAGCGTTGCACGATGCCTAAATGCTCCATGTTAGCAAACTCTTCCTGTGCTATTGCTAGCTTAGTAGCATCGAGGCGGCGTGCACGTGCGAACACCGGGGGACCTGTTGTGGGAATATAATGTTCAACCCCATGCTTTGTGTTTGTGTTGGCAAAGTTAGGAACAGTCAGCGAGGGAAACTCAGACAATAAACGTTGAAACACATCACCCGAAGCTAAAAAATTAGCATGCATTAGAGGCCCAGCTCCTCGCGTCTCACAAGGCAGTGACGAAAAGGACACCGCGTCGATTAAACGTCTGTTAGCCATGTCAACCAGGAGCCCGTGAGCACAAAGAAAATCGGCCCCTAAAATAGGGACTGAGCTAGCAGCTACCACAAAGTTCCACTGGAAGTCTCGTTCATGGAAACGAACAGTCACCAACCTTTCACCAAACGTCTTGATGGGTGAGCCGTTAGCCGCGGTTAGCTGCGGGCCGCAGCCTTCAGCCAACATGTCGGAGCCAGACGGGGGAACAAGGCTCTTCTGCGAACCAGAGTCCACCAGGAACCGCCTCCCCGACCTCGAGTCTTCGATGAAAAGCAGCCTTTCCTTGTCGCCAACGGCCGCGGCTGCTAGCGTGCGTTGGCGTTGTCGTTTCCCTGAGGTTTGTAGCTGCACGGTGGGACGCACCGTCGTGCTTTGGCGCCAAAACGCTTGTGGTAGTAGCAAAAGGCGGCTCCTGTCCGCCCGCGGCTAGCGACCCCTGCTACCACCGATGGCTCGTCCGGCGCTGAGGGCGTTGCTTGAAACTCGGGCGCTGCTGGAGATCCGTGGGCCGCCATCTGGACTTCGAAGGTCCTTGTCGTTAGAAGAATGCGGTCAGCTTCTCCGGCCAGCGCGCGGTAATTCTTCTGCTGCAGAAGCGTGGAGTTGGCCAGGACATTACGCACTTGTGGCGGAAACTTGCGGAGGAGAAGGTGGCGGAAGAGGAACTCGCAGTCGCCTGAGCCCCGCAAGGCTAACATGCCCTCCACTAGCTCCAGAGCTGTGCCATCGCCCAAACCGGGGAAGGAAAACAGTTTCTCCGCGCGCTCCGCGTCTGAAAGCGTATAACGCTGCAGAAGGAGCTCCTTGATTGCGGCGTATTTTCCTTGTGCAGGAGGGTCCTCGAGCAGGCTCATTACCCGCTGGGCTGACCGTGGGTCCAGCGCCGCAACCACATGATGGTATTTGGTGTCGTCTGAAGAAATCCCGCGAAGGGCGAACTGCGCTTCGACGTGTGCAAACCACGCCGGGGCGGCGTTCAGCCAGAAGTCCGGCATCCTGCCGGACACCGCAAAAGCGAGCGAGGCCGCCTGTGGGGGTTCCACCACAGGGGACAGCTGAGGGGAGCTGGCTGTAGCTTCATGCGTCGACATATTCAGCTCACGAGGGTCACCAATTGTAGGAGGTGGTGAAGAGACGACACAGGAGACGGGATGCAGGTCTTCACTTTATTCACTCCTACTAAAACTGGCGGGAAAACCACCCAACTCCGCCTTATATACCCACATAACATCCGGTCCTCTGGACCTTTCACAATAAAAGCATCCTTAACACATTCGGTCCACTGGGTGTGAGTAGAGCCCCCTAGTGGTCCACCACAGCACTATCTTTCTGTGCAACAATGGTGGAATTGGTGATCCTCTTACCAGCTTGGCTTCTGAGAGACACTGACACTCTGAGAAGCTCTTTTTATACCAATCATGTTGTCAATTGACCTAATTAGTGTTAATTGGTCTTCCAGCTGTTCGTTATATGCTCAATTTCCTTTTTCCAGCCACTTATTGCTACTTCCCAAATGTTTTGGGATTTGTTGACACTGAAATTTTGAATCAACATATTTTTCCTTTAAAATGTTACATTTACTCAGATTAAACTTTTGATCTGTCATCTATGTTCTATTACGAATAAAATATTGACATTTGCCATCTCCACATCATTGCATTCAGTTTTTTAGTGTCCCAACTTTTTTGGAATCCGGTTTGTAGTATTATTTTCATTCATTCATTCAACTTTTATCTTTATTATCTTGTAATGCACTTTGGACAATGCAAGTTGTTGCTGGAAGGTCCTATTTAAATAAAGTTTATTATTGTTATTCCTGTTAACAATGTCTTTCTGTATCGTGCCTTCTTACAAAGACCTTTTGTATAAAACTTGTGTGCTGATGTAATGAAAATGAAGGTGTTAATAACAATGTACAATGATCTGACAGGATAAATGCTAACTCAGGGAGTCATACAGCTGTTAAACTGCTACTCAGTGTCATACAGCTGTTAAACTGCTACTCAGTGTCATACAGCTGTTGAACTGCTAGTAAGGGTGTCATACAACTGTTATTGTTATTACGACATACACAATTGAAAAAAGTACCGGTACTTTGTCCAAAAAAGCAGATGCAGCATTTTCAATTTCCGTCCCCACCAACTTTCAACACAAAGTTACGCCCTTGATCTGGACCTACATCTGGACCTACATCTGGACCTTCCATTCTGTGTTTGTTTGTCTCTCCTTCCTGTCCTCTCAACCAGCAGGTCAAAGCAGATGGCCGCTTGTCCTGAGCCTTGGAGGTTTCTTCCTGTTAAAATGAGTTTCTTCTTTCCACTGTTGCCACTGTGCTTGCTCAGGATGGGAAATTGCAACGAAGCCAAGATTCAACATGTCTGCTGGATTCCTTAGAGAATTTTACTAATTGGTTTTTCTATGCATGTGAATTCATTCAACCTTTATTTAGTCAAGTTAATCTCATTGAGTCTCGTGGACTCATTTACAAAAGCGACCTGCTACAAGCTAAAGAATGATGAACAGCAATGGTAGAATTTCCTTAAACAATAAAGTAAATGGAGCTTATTTATACAGTACAGTATAGCGCTTTCCAGCCCCCGATGAGGGGCCCCAAAGCGCTTTACAATACCAACCGAGTGAGCGAGGAGGTGTGGCCAGGACGGGAGACGTTATTGTTTTTGAATGTTAAAATTACATTACTAACAAGCAACAACAAAGAATTATGATGTAGATGTTTTTATCTATTCTCACCCGATCTATCAAAAACAAAATACTTTAAAAAAATGAAAATAATACCACAATGTATGCCGTGACCGAGGATTGAACCCGGGTCCTTTGGGTTCCAAACCGGCTCCCTACCTCTGGAACTTGGCATTTGTGCATCATCAGTCCTTCCAAAAACAAATACAACCACATACTTTTAGAACGCTGGAGTTTTTATTAGATTTTGATGAAGTGAAAAGTATTCTTAAAATAAATAAGTTGCTAATCTGAAAATGATATCGACGTGGTGCTTGTATGGTACAGACTGTCGCACCGCGAGTGTGTGACAGTGCGCGCGGACAAAAAGCAAGAGTGCAGAGACGATCTCTGCAAGGGGAGTGGCTATGGTTGAACCTCTTTTATACTCAGGCAGGAGACGATGTGACGTCACACATGAGAGTTTTGACCAATAAGAAAAGTAAGGTGCAATTCACCAGTTCAACCCATAGGAGTACTGTAAACACGTTTTTAGACCAAATATTGCCGATTTAAACAAATACGCACAAATACATGACAATTAACACAGACATAGTGCTATAAAACATTTTAAACACATTCTAGGGAGTTTATCAGCTAAAAGTTAATGTTGAGGTGAGTTACACTTTAATGAGTCATTTTGGACCCACGGAGACTAAATGAAAAAAATGCCGAAGTGGTTGTTGAGGAATGTTTGGCGGTACCTTTGCTATCGGAGCAAACTTTCTTGTTTTCTCAGAAGTCTTCATGGTTTGTGTATTTGCAGTAAATGCATTACTGGTAATATGCAGAAGTGGGGCGGCCGTGGTGTAGTGGTAAGGGCAGTCGTCTCCCGATCGGAAAGTTGGCGGTTCGACTCCCGGGACCTGCACCATGTGTCGTTGTGTCCTTGGGCAAGACACTTAACCCTGAGTTGCTCCCGGTAGGACTGGAAAGCACCTTGCATGGTAGTCTGCCGCCACCGGTTTATGAATGTGTGTAGCATTCAATATATGTGTAGCACTTTGAGATTTTCAGTAATGAAAAGTGCGTTATAAATTGAATTAATTATTATTATTATTAAGTAAAATTTACCTGCTTTGTTTCAGATGAGTAAATAAACATCCTTTTAAAAAAAACATCAAACGTTGGATTAGGCTACTGCCTTTTTTTTTAAAACACTGAAAATGTGTTTTTAAGATGCCATCATTTGTCAACCAGATTAATATATATATATATATATAAATCAAATTTCTTTCTTTTGTTACAGCTAATCATTTAACCAAGAGCCTGTAGCTCGGGGGTCAGTGCTGTGGTCTTGCGAGGCTGCAGGTCCGAGCCCAGGTTGGACTGCAGAGTTCTCTCGCTGTGGTGACCCCTACCCAACAGCAGCTGAAAGAACAACTTGGTCTTGGTCATTTATTTCTGATGTGGGTTTCTGTACAAAAACTGTTGGTGGGGGAAAGAACCATTCAAAAAGTGGCTAAAGATTTATTGACCATCCCAAATGTTTTCAAGAGGAGGATCCAAACAGCCTCAGGGTTTCACAGACCCGTTTTAAGCCTCAAATCTGGAAGACGTCAGCAGAGAACTCGACACTGAAGACATCTGTGGGACAATTTGACTTTCAAAGCATTCCAGCGTTAGCAAATAAAACCTTCTGGTAAATCCTGGCTATGAATGTCATCACAAGATTTCCTTTTACACACTACGCCCAGTTTGGAGTAGTTTGCATACCTCTCAAAGCTTTAGTCACAATATGAGCAACTTCCTGCTTTACTTCTTAATGCTGACTTGATTTTGACGTTTAAATGGAAATGAGAAGAAACTGACAGAGTTTGTATAAAGTGTCATATGAAACATTGTCCTCACTGCAACAACCACAGCAGGCCTGCTGAAGTCCCACCAGGTTGTTTCTGTGAGTAGCAGGTTGCTGTACATGATGATTGTTCAGGATGGGGGTTCTGCTTGTGAGATTCCATCAGGAGGTTGGCTTGAAGAAGGATCTGGCTGAAGAAGTCCTCTGGATGGGGGATGAAACGCTTCTCACTATAACAAGTGTTCTCTACGTGGATGATGGAGCTTACAGCCTTTTTCACACCAGGTTGTTTGATTTTCCATCACACCTTTTGATTTTTAACCATGATAGATAGTTTTATTTGTCCCCGTAGGGAAATTAGTTTGCAACATTGTCAGCAGGCATCGACATAAAGGACATACTTATACAAACATGACATTAACATCAATCATTACAGCAAAGACATTTGTGCTCAGTAAGTCATGATACCTTAGTATTATTTATTGATTTAATTGCTTGTGGTATGAAAGAAAATTTTGTTCTGTTTCTTGAGAATAAAGGAAGGCCGTACCTTCGCCCTGAGGGAAGCAGCTCAAATGAAGACCCAGTTAACCTGACAATCGACAAATCTCCAGTCTAGTTTTTTTAATTTTTTTTAGTAATTTGCCATAACTACCATTCTACCATTGCTGTTCATCGTTCTTTAGTTTTAGCAGGTCGCTTTCGTAAATGAGCCCACGAGGCTCAATAAGATTTACCTGACTAAATAAAGGTTGAATGAATGAATAACGACCCTGAAAAGCAGAGAATCTCAAAAGTTGATTTTCAATATATTTTTCTTGTTACTCGTGTCAAGTTCAGGTAATTTCAGTGGACTTTGTGTTTTTTTATTTAACATGTATCCGCTTCTGTCACATAAAGAATGGAATTAATCCACTTCCCGTCTTGATCAAATCAAACCTTAAAGAAACGATAAAGTACATGAGATGTACCCGTGAAGTCACGACTGCCTCTGCTGTTCAGAACAAGAAGCTGCACCAACACATTCCTTTGAGATAATTTATTTTACACAGTAAAACACAAGTTTATGTTTTGTAGAGAGGACAGTGAATGAATTTACATAAACTCAGAATGTCACTAACTTTCCTGACTCAGTCATTTGTCAGCATCTTTACGGTCGTATCTTACAAAGATAAGCTCGTCAAACAACTTATCAGTCAGCTGTGACAAAGTGGCCCAAACCAGAGTAAAGGTGTGAGCAGGTGAGGGCGATGAGGAGGGTGCGTTCACACCACCACAAACCTCAAATATAACCTGAAGACACAGAAACATCTCAGAGGATTCTTTTGAAGTGCCACCAAATGAAAAAGGTATTTTCTCTTCAACTGAACGGGTCATCTTCAGGGCTTAGATGAGTGCCGCTCGCAGAAAGGCCTGAGTGTTCCTCTGAATCTCTTCAACTGAGAAGTGTGGGGTCAGTGAACGCAGCAGAAGTGTGGGGTCAGTGAACGCACCGTCTCAGCACCAGGTCAGGACGCGCTCGTTTTCTTTTACTTGGGAGGCCTGTAGACAATCTTCCTGCTCTTCAGCAGCGACCACTTGTGCCTCTTCATGTAGTAGAGCAGAGGAATGACGACGGCTGAGCCCATCACAAACTGCAAGCACAACAAGAACACGTGAAAAGAAACAACCTGAACAACAAACAAAACCGTTGAGGACGCCATGAAGCTGTAAAAACAAAAACAGCCTCAACAGGTCAACAACAACAACAAGTAGTTGAGGGAGGTGGAGTCTCTCAGACGTAAAGATGAGCAGAGTTCACCTGTCGGTGGAAACCATGGTTTGTTATGGCTGCTTTAATGCTCCGCTTGATACTGTATATAAATAAAACTATTAGAATTTGCTCTGGGCTCGTTTCAGATGTAATGCACACTGGGATGAAAAGACAAAGAAGAAAACAAACATAAAAAAGTGAGAGAAGGGGTAAAAGAGAAAGAAGGAGATAGGAGTAGAGGACAGAGAGACATCGCTCTCCTAGATCTATATACAGGTAGTCCTCGACTTACGACGGTCTCGAGTTACGACGTTTCGCGGTTACGACGCATCTCCCATTAAAAAAAAAATATATACCAGTATTTTGAAATTTTATTTTGAAAAGCCGAGTTACGCAGTTTCCGGTTTTTACGTTGTAAACGTAGCGGCGGAGAAATACTGTTCTGTACTCTCTAAAAAAGCCAAGTGTGGTCCCTCTGGACATTCAAAAAACAAAACGCGTTGGAGCAAGCTGGACAGGCAGCAGCTGTGGAAAAGTAGCTGTTTTATGGACGACGGCTTTACGACGTAAACGCAACAGAGAATATGGAGGATGGACGGTGGAAAACGGCTTCACCAGCATCCCAGTAGGAAATTAACTCTTTTTTTCCTTCATCATGGCTCTCAAATGTATGTGTGTTTTGATAATTATGTAGGGTACAGTGTTAGTGCTTGGTAAAATACAGTACTGTACGTATAAGGTGCAGTTTTTACGTATGTTCCGATTTACGTCGAAATTCGGTTTATGCCGCCCCGCAGGAACAGAACTCCGTCGTAAGTCGAGGACTACCTGTA
>JBBPBX010052863.1:12533-24052 GCA_038048925.1 Garcialebias charrua
TCCATGACCATCTCCTTTGTCTTCTTCACATTGATGTGAAGGTTTACAAGAGATTAATGACATCATGGTTTTGAGACATTGACAAAAACTGGGACAGTGGATGTATTGGAGATTTATGGATGCAGCTACAGAGGACATGAGGTAGTTTTCATTCATTCATTCAACCTTTATTTAAACAGATAAGTCACATTGAGCCTCGAAGACTCATCTAAGTGAGATCTGTTGGACAAACAAAAGTGGTGAAAAATGACACATAGTTTGGAGACAAAAAAAATCCTAACACATTTTTGACCTCTGTTTTAAGGTCAAAAATGTGGTAATGAAAAAAGAAAGTTGGAGTGGGGACATAGGATGCAGAGGACAGAGTAAGAAGGAGCCAGAGGACAAGGACAATGGAACAGCTGAAAGAACCAAGCCTATAAGCTGCATGCAATCCAATTCAATCAGTTTGGTTAATCAAATCAAATTAGATTTCTTTTCAACCTTTATTTACACAGGTTGAAAATAAATCTACATTATTTAGATTACAGTGAACACAAGCAGAATATTAAATTAAATGTATTATATATTTTTTGTTTCCAAGGGATCTGATTGGTTGTAACGAACGACCAATCAGCACGAGACCACAGATGTGGATTGTTTTTGGATGACAAAGGAAGCGGTAAAGCGGTTGACATGAACTGGTTTGTGACTGGATTAGGATGACAGCTAAGGTAGATGGGGGTGGTGAAGATGATGATATGGATTTTGAAGATTGGACTCCGGTAGGTAGAGGAAAAGGTAGAGGCAAGGAAAAGATTTTGAAACAGGATAGAGAACTTGGTAGCCAGAATAGCAAATGAAGCCTGGAAGAGTGCAGCTCAGATGAAGACAACAGAGTGGTCAGGAAGAAAGTGACAAGCGAAGAATTTAAGGTATAATTCTTAAATTTAGGAAAGAAGATATGAACATAAATCCGAGTCCGATAGCAGTTTCAAGAGAAATAAAAAAAGAAACTAGGGGAGGTGGAGTTCGTTAAAATATTATGTGATGGAAACATGTTGATAAAATGCAAAACGGGTACTCCGGTTTCCTCCCACAGACCAAAAAACATGCTTGTTAGGCTGATTGGTGACTCTAAATTGACCCTAGGTGTGAGTGTGAGAGTGGATGGTTGTTTGGTGTGAGTGAGACAGGTCCCTCTTGTAAATGAGTCCCCGTGACTCAACGAGGCTAGCCTGTATAAATAAAGGTTGAATGAATGAATGAATGAAAAATCTGACGACCAAAAGAATAGATGCATGCAGATTGACAACGTTTGCAAAAAGGTAGTTAGTGAAAAACTATTGTTGGAGAAAATTGAGTATCACTATAGTATTCCGAAGGAGGAAGATTTAGAAAGACTCAAAAGGAACACACGGGGGGGGGAGAAGTACGGAGATTGAAAAGATTGTTAAAGCATGTAAATGGGGAAAAAATAGAGAGTTTATCGGTACTTCTGGAGTTTCAAGGAGAAGTCCTTCCTGATAAGGTAAAAATTGGATTCCTGCGTTTTTATGTGAGACCATATATCCCTCCCCCTTTGCGCTGTTTTAAATGCCAAAGGTATGGTCATATTGCAGCAGTGTGTAAAGGGAAACAAAGATGTGCCAAATGTGGAGGAGAACATCGATATGATGAATGATGTACAGATGAAATGCTGTAACTGTGGAGGTCAACATAATGTAGCATATGGAGGATGTGAGGTAAGAAAAAAGGCAGCAAAAATTCAACAGCTGAGAACAATTAAGAACATCACTCATGCAGAGGCAGCAAAAAGTGTTTGGGAAGAAAGAACGGTTAAAAAAAAATCTACAAATACTGTACAGTACTGTCTAGTACAAGTACTGAGCCCAGCCAAATCTCAAAATCAGGAATGGAAATCACAATGGATAAATTAATATTTATGGCGTATGTAATTAACTGCACCGATCAAGTGAAACAGAAAACAGAAAAAAATAAAATTATAGTGAAAGGTGCAGAAAATTTTCTAGATGTTAAGGATTTATCTTGGGAATTAATAAACAAAAGGCTTGAAATAGATGGAAAACAAGGTGGAGGAAGACTGTAATGATTATCTTACAATGGAATGCAAGAAGTCTATTAGCAAATGGTCAAGAATTTAAAGGATATCTAAACTGTTTGGAAAATAAACCAAATATTATTTGTATTCAGGAAACATGGCTTAAACCAGAACTAGATTTTGTGATAAAGGGGTATGAGAGTGTTAAAAGAGATAGGGAGCAAGACAGTGGAGGAGGTTGTGTAATATTTGTGAAGCAAGGAATTCAGTATGTTTTTAGAAGAAGGATCGTCATTAGAATGGTTATCTGTGGAAATCTAAATTTTTTAATCCCTGCAAAAAACTGAATTTAGATCAAATGGAGGAAATGTTTAAAAATCTAGGGAGAAACCTTATTTGTTGTGGAGATTTTAATGCCTATAGCACTTTGTGGGGTAATAAAAATGATGCAAATGGAGACGTGGTAGAAATAATGGATAAGAAACAATTGGTTTGTATTAATAATGTAGAAAGGACAAGAATTGATTTTAGAAATGGAAATGAATCAGCGTTAGATCTAACTAGGGTAGCATGCCCTCTCCGGGTCGGGGAGGAGGTCCTACCCCAAGTGGAGGAGTTTAAGTATCTCGGGATCTTGTTCACGAATGAGGGAAAACTGGAGCGTGAGATCGATAGGCGGATAGGTGCAGCGTCCGCAGTGAAGCGGGCGCTGTACCGGTCTGTCGTGGTGAAGAGAGAGCTGAGTCAAAAGGCAAAGCTCTCAATTTACCGATCGATCTACGTTCCCACCCTCATCTATGGTCATGAGCTTTGGGTTATGACCGAAAGAACAAGATCTCGGATACAAGCGGCTGAAATGAGTTTTCTCCGCAGGGTGGCTGGACTCTCCCTTAGAGATAGGGTGAGAAGCTCAGTCATCCGGGAGGGACTCGGAGTAGAGCCGCTGCTTCTCCACATCGAGAGGAGCCAGTTGAGGTGGCTCGGGCATCTGGTTAGGATGCCTCCTGGACGCCTCCCTGGTGAGGTGTTCCGGGCATGTCCCACCGGGAGGAGACCCAGAGGAAGACCCAGGACACGCTGGAGGGACTATGTTTCTCGGCTGGCCTGGGAACGCCTTGGGATTCCCCCAGAGGAGCTGCTCCAAGTGGCTGGGGAGAGGGAAGTCTGGGCCTCCCTACTTAGGCTGCTACCCCCGCGACCCGACCCCGGATAAGCGGAAGAAGATGGATGGATGGATGGATGGATAGATCTAACTATAGTATCAGAGAACTTTGCCGGACTTGGTAATGGGAAAGTTTAAAAAGAATCAACTATAGGAAGTGATCATTATACTATTATTATTGAAATTGGTTTAGAAGTAGAGAAAAATGATAATAGAAATATTGAAAGATGGTTATTTGAAAGTGTTGATTGGGAAAAATATAAAGTGATGAAGAAATGCAAAAGGTTAATTTAGATTTGGATATTGATAGTGTAAACTCTTCTATTTGTGAAGCTATTCTATGAGCGGCAAGTAAAACAATTCAAAGGAAAAAAGCAAAGTATAAGAAGAAAATAGTACCATGGTGGATAAAGGAATGTGATGTGGTAATTAAATCTAGAAATAAAGCATTTTGAGTATTAAAGAAAAATCAGAATAACCAGAATTTTTGGGAATATAAAAAGTTGCAGGCTTTGGTGAAAAGAACAATGAAAAGTGCTAAAAGGGTATATTGGGGGAATTTTTGTAATTCAGTGGGCAGGGAAACAAAAAAAAATCAAAAATTTGGGGAATGATTAAACGAATGAATGGAATCAAAAGATTATGGTTATCCAGTTCTTAAAGCTGCAGTCTGTAAGTTTTCTAAAATATATATTTTTAACATATTTCTTCACTCTGTCACTATCTCCTGACAGACTGATGTTAGACAAGTAATCTCTGAAAAAAAAACTATAGTCCCCTTGCTTCTCCAGGTGTTACTAAAAGCATTTCTAAAAACCCACAGTGACCCGCCGTTAACCAGCCAATAAAAACAGAGTTTTTAACCAGCCAATAAAAACAGAGCTTCTCACTTCTCACGCCCCTAACCCACGCCCCCGCCTGTCCCAGCCCCAGCGGCCGCGCACGTTCTCGTTCAAAGGATTGCAAAGCGATGCAAAACTGTTTTGTATGTGACACAAATGTATTAAATTCCCCTTCTTCATCCCTGATCTGGACTTTTCTTTTGTTTTTTTGCCAAAAGTCAAGTGATCGCTTCCTCCTCCGCTGACTCCATGACTGAAATATGAGGAAATGAATGAATTTGTCACGAGCGAATTAAACTCGGGTTCAACTGCGCGCGGCTCTGCAGATTTGCTGGTGTTCTGGTGTGCTGGACCAGGGGCCTCATGTATCAAACGTGCGTGCACACAAAATCCTTGCGTACGTCTCTATCCACGCAGAACCCCGTATGTATCAAAACTGAACTGAACGTGAATATGTGCGCATCCAAGTACATTTCCACGCCAGCTCCAGAGCAGGCGTACGCACGTTTCTGTGGTTCTTGTTCCTTTGGCGACACTTACAGGTGATTCAGAGAAACTGAAGCCCCACAGTCTGTGGTTGACTTTAAGAGCGGCTTGAAGACCTTTCTTTTCAACCGAGCATACTCTACTCCTCATGATTCTACTTTTGATCTTAGCTGATACTGTTGTTGATTTTAATTGTTTCATTATTTGTTTCATTGACATTTAATTCTGTTGCACCTTGTAGCACTTTGAGATTTCCATTGATGAAATGTGCGTTATAAATTGATGTCATCATTATTATTATTATTATTATTATTAACTGTTCATGATGTGAAAATGATTAATATTCCCACCAAACACACGATTAACAAGTATTACATCCACATGACGCAAAGGACGCGCAAAGTTGTGCCAAAAATAAATTTAACAGGAACGGATTCATTCAGCCTTACTGGAGGATATAATAAATAGTGTAACACGCAGAGCATTTATTTATAAACAGATATAATTTTCTGATCTAGGATATGGCTTATCAGCCGTTTTCAGAAATAATCATTTTTCAGTTTGGCACTGCTGCGCTCTGGAGCAACACAGGAGCCGTGCATCACGCGTGCACATGCAGAAGCAGCGATCAAACTGTTCCACAGGAGCTTTCCAGAGGGAGCTGCAGGCCGATCAGGGCTGTCCAGTCCACACAAAGCCGATTCATGTCCAATGGAATGTCTCATCTATATGATTCTAAAGGCTGGTCGCGCTTTGGAGCGCGCGCGCACCCTCGCTGGTGTTACACGGCAGTTGGAGGGAGGTGATTCATAATCTGCGTTTATTGTAGATTTCTCCAAAATGACACGTGAAAGTACACCATATATAACTTGTAGGAGAGTAAAAGATTCACAGACAGACTGCGCATAAGGCTGTGGCGCGCGCAGCGTTTGGAGACTCCAACATCACGTCATGTCATGAAAACTCTCCACTGAGACGCACAGACCCGTGTCTTCATATCATCTATTAAATAAACAAAGATCTACCAAACATCTAAGTTCCTCTGTGTTTACAGTAATTATGGTAATAAACTCGTGCGCAAAGTTAATATTTTCACTCAGAATGAATGGATGTGCCGGTTGCGCACCAAAGCAGGGTGCGCGCACACACAAATACCGACACACAATCACTCGTTCTTTGCGTGATGAACACATTTTATTACTATTCTTACTTAGGATTATTTTCCTCACTCATATTATATTAAATTCATTATTTTCCTGAATCTAGAAATGATTTCTGATCGCGCAGGGATCAAACAAACATGTCCTTCACACATGCAGGAAGTAATTTGCATCTGTTTAACATATGTAAATGAAGGCGTGTCAGGGGAGGTGTCTCACGTGCGCTCAGTTCCACGTTAATTGTGATGTACAAAAGGAATGTGCGTGGATTCCGGTGTACGCACAGTTTGATACATCTGGATTTTTTTGTGCGTACACACTTTTCTGGATTTGACCGTGCGGCACTTTTCAGTAAGAAATCCACGCAAGTCTTTGTACATGAGGCCCCAGTGCTCCATGTTTTTATTTTATTTTTTCGAAAGTTTTATTAACATATTAACACAGAATATAGCAGCGGCTGCGACAGGACATGCAGTGGAGGATGAGCTAAGGAGGCTGAGCTGAATTTCAGCGAGAGCAAGGGGGAGCAGAGCCATATATGGCTCTGAGGGTGAGGGACCAGAATGATTTCCCTGTTGAAATTTTTTCTAAGTCCTGCGTTCTACAGAAACAGACTGTAGCTTTAAGGATGGAGATGTAATTGCACTAAAAGAGGAGAAAAAGGTAAATATGTTGGGTAAGAAATTTGCTGAAATTCATAGTTGTAATAATTTAAATTCAGAAGAAATAAAGAAAAGAGCATCTAAAATTAAGGAAAATATAAATTTATTAGAAGTAGATTCAGAAAATAATGACTTATTGAATAATTCTTTTTCATTATTTGAATTAAAAAATGCTTTAAGCAAATCAAAAAATTCTGCTCCAGGAAAAGACAATGGCCCTCATGCACGAACCATTGGTACGCACAGATTTGTTCTTACACTGTGCGTACGAGTGATTTAGGATCATTTGTGGCATTCAACAATGTTTTCGTATCCTACGATTTTCTTCAGATACGAACAAAATTTACGAGTGGTCCGGACCTGTCGTATAATTTAGGAGCGTCAGTCTACTGTCATCCAGACGGATCTTCTGCACGAATAACTTCATATTTCGTTATTTAGAAAATATTTTGGGTTTAAAAAAATCACGCACCATAATTATTCTTGACAATAGGTTATTCTGTTTGAATTAGAATTATAATTTTAAGTTTAATTTGTCTGGTGTGTCGCGCAGGCCGTGCGCTCCCCTTGGTCATCAAAGCCGCTCCTCATATTAACACCCAGGTACATAAAATCCCCACACCGCCGCAGAACAAGTACGAATTAAGACTGATCTTGTGCCAAACACCATCGGAGCAATTGATTATTATATCTGATTCGAAATATAACCTGCAGAATGTGGTTGCGCCCTGACCAGGAGGTGCGCGATGAGCAGGAGGTGCGCGCATCATTTGTGCTGCAAAACATGTTGGCACGCATCTTGCAGCGTGGCATTTATTGTCCATCCATCTCCTGACCACCTCCTGTCATGTTGGCACACGTCTTGACCACCTCCTGTCCGTGCTGCGGCGAGATGTTTGTTTGAAGCCATTTTCAGATCAAACCATTTATTCTTGATTTCTGATACTGTACGACCCACGGGAGACAAAACATATGCACTACAATATTAATATGATGTTAACCAGAGGCGGCTCCAGGGGGGAGCTAGGGTGTGCTATAGCACCCCCTGGAAAAGTCACAGCACCCCCTTAGCACCCCCAAGAAAATATCAGATTATTTTCTTTTTCATCTGAGTTAATATTCTTTAACATGTGGTTGTTGTGATATTTTCCTCGCAAAACACAACTAATAAAATAAAAAGAAATCAGTGATTATATCGAGTAAAAAAAAACAACAATCTGATCCACCAGCTGAAGCCCAGAAAGATGAGTGATGCTCTCAACACTGACCCAGAAAGGAGCAGAAACTGGTGACATGATGCCTCTGATTATGCCATTTTTAGCTAATACAACTTGATAAGTCATTTCCTGGCTTGCAGTGATAATAAATTACTTATCTGGTCACATTAAATAAATACTTTCAACCAAAATAAACTTTATTAAAATAGCCTCACTGCATCTAAATTCATGCGCGTATAAAACTGATAATTCCTGCTTAAAGAGTTAATTTTGCCTTAGACAAGAGAATTAAGCCTTGACTGATTTATTATTATTGCTTGTTTATTATTGTTGTTGATTTTTAGTTTGATTATTTTTGTAATAAAACTTAAAAGACAACTTTATTCGGATGATTATTCATTTGTTCTGGTATAGAACTCCCTGTAATAACATATTCACCCTTTACTAATCAGAATCAGTCACTGAAGTACTTTGTAGAATATATTGATTAAGTTGTTGTTGGTCAGTAAACTGACCAGTGGGTGCCAAACTTTAATGAATGAAAAATAAATAAAACAAATGTAGTGGGGCTGAGATGGAAAAGGTGTCACCCTTCTTCCTCCATCTCACCCTTCGTTATGGCTACAAGCTTCTACCTCATGAACCCCTAGTCTGAATTATCACTGTGAAAACAAATCACTGTAATACCATTTGGTTATGTGCTGCTGATCTCATGCTGCTGATCTATTTCATGTTGCTGTGTTCACTCGTCCTCATCTGCTCACACAGACTCATGTTCGTGCTGCTGTTGTTTGGCGCATTGTTTCGTACTAGTAGTGCTTAGTGTATTTTTAGTTTAGTGTATTTCTTATTTCATGTCTCGGATCTTTTTTACTGTTTTTCTTTACAATTTGTATTTTTGTTGGATGTAACTGGGACCCTGTCCATAGTTTCGTTCCACCTTATGTACCACATGTGATGTGAATGACACACATTGACCTTGAGAACTGAAAGAACAAATGATCCTTCATAGCATCCTCAGTAAAATGCTTAGCCCTGCCCCCCTTAGCACCTGCAGAAAAATATCTCTGGAGCCGCCACTGATGTTAACTGTAGTTTCGAGACATTTTAAAATGCTTCTGTTGAAAAACACATCCGACACTTGCGGGGGGGGGGGCAGCAGTGCGCCACGGCTCTTCTGAGGCCCTGTACGCACGTAGCCGTTTATCATTAAAACCGAACAGTTTATCATGCGGTTTGGCCTTTCATCCACACGTGAACGCCGGTTGATGTAACTGTAAACGAATAATAACAAAACTCCGGCCAAAGTGAAGATTTGAGAACTCTCCGTTTTCGAGTCTGCGTGTGAACTTTCAGAACGGAGCTTTCTGCTCCAGCTGGACTCTGCCGGTCCAGCTGGAGCGGCACTCACGTCACATAATGCTCTAAAAAAAGCACTAAAAAGTCAACATACCTGCTCTGACATGATTCCTAGTCGACATTTTGCTGCGTTTTATTAACTTTGTACTCCAACACGGTATTTAATAGTAGTTAAACCTCACGGTCTGTCCACACAAACGAAAGAAAATAAATAAATAAATAACAGGAAGTCGCGGCTGCATGGGTGAAGGGTTGTGACAGCACTACACTGCCACCTATGGGTTCAGCTTATTCATTACAACTTTACAACTTCTGTGGTGAAAAAAACGGGACATGTAAACAAACATTTTAAATATTCGAACATGTATGGACAGAGATATTTTTTGTGTGCAAATATTCGTTTTTCAAACACCAGGCTACGTGTGTACAGGGCCTAAAATGTATTGTTTACACTAACATTAAAAATATTTGACCATCCGACACCTGCGGGGGGGGGGTAGCCACAGCGCGACTGAGAGCAGATCTCCGAACGCGTGAAGTTCCTCCTTTTACTTCATGAGTTTGAATGAATGGACACTTCCTGCTGTCAGAAAGCAGGAAGCTGTGGCCTTATATGGTGTTTTGAGGGGTGGGAATTATGTAAATAACCTTCACGCGTGCACGCGCAGCTGTTTAGGACAGGTGGGATTCATTAAATATACGCACTGCATTTACACACGTTTCCTCATGATAGAAGACTTTGTTGGATCTGACGTGGCATGTTCGTACGAACGCTTCGTACGAACAAAAGTAGGAGAAATTTAGGATAAAAATACGAACATTTTCGTGCATGAGGGCCATTATTTCATATATTATGATAAACTTAGTAATTCTTTTTTCTTTCTTTTAGAATATTGGGGCGGCCGTGGCATAGTGGTAATGGCAGTCGTCCCCCGATCGGAAGGTTGGCGGTTCGAATCCCGGTTCCCCACACCATGTGTCGTTGTGTCCTTGGGCAAGACACTTAACCCCAAGTTGCTCCCGGTAGGACTGGAAAGCACCTTGCATGGTAGTCTGCCGCTACCGGTGTATGAATGTGTGTAGCACTTTGAGATTTTCACTAATGAAAAGTGCGTTATAAATTGAATTCATTATCATTATTATTATTATAATTCATCTAAAAAGATATTATTAGATTTCTTTAATAAGATATGGAAAGGGGGATATTCACCTGTGGCGTAGAAGCAGTTATAGTTCCAAATTTAAAGCCAGGGAAAGAGAAAACAAATCCTACAAGTTACAGTATAGACCTACTGTCAGGTTCTGTCCCTGTCTGTTTTCTTTAGGCTCTGTTTCTTTATGTTATTTTGTGTTTCCCCTCCTGCCATACTTTGTTATTCTGAGCTTTGTTTACTGGTTTCTGTGTATCTCATTCAGTCTCTGTCATTTCCCACTCCTCAGTCTGTCTCTCTGTGCTCAGGCCTTCAGCATTAATCATTCACAGCTGGTCCTCATTCTAATCACCTCAGGTGCTCCTCACTGTCTCGTTTGTGTCAGTATATAAACTCTGTGTATTCACTCCTTGAGCACCGGGGCTTTGTCTTTCCACGGTGTATGATCTGCTCATCTCCTCTCCTCTCAGTAAGTGTTTTTTGTTCCATCAGCATTATTATTTTTGTTAAATAAATCATTGTTCATTTTACATTCGTGAGCCAGTCTGTTTTTCTGCACGTGGGTTCAAACATTAAGCAGCAGATCATGACAGAAAGCCCCGGTCATCAGAAAGAGCCCAGCAGAAAAATAGATATTTTTGAATGGCTCGCCCGTGAGGCAGACAAAACTGCTCAGAGGGACAAGGAGAAACAGGAACTGATGGAGGAGCCTGTGATCCGGTGGGGGGCGTTTCGGACTGAACCCGTCCGGAGACGAGGTCACCACAGCCCGGAGGTGGAGATCCTACCATCACCTCTTCTTGTGGAGGAAGAGGAAATGAGGTCTCGGTTCTGGGGGAGCCGCCTGGCTTTTAAGCCAGCTTCTTCCTCCACCCTGCCGGCTTATTGCTCGTCACATCTGCTGCTGTGGTCAGACGATGACGCTGAGCTGGAGGATGAACTCTGGGGTGCGCCCATCCTCAGCTCGCACCACCAACGCAGCAGGAAGAGGCGGCAAAGAAGAGGCAAGACCACCGACTCTCACCTCGCCGCTGCACCCCGCTGTCCGTCTCCTCCTCGCTCGCCACCAGATGTACAGCCCAGCCCTCGCTTTCTGGAGGAGGGAGAGAGGGTGTCACAGGAGGAGCTGGAACGTTGGCAGGCAGCTTTTGTGGCAAAGTACTTGCCATCTCTGGTCCTTGGTGCTTCGGCTGCTGCAGACCTGGACGCTTCGGCTGCTGCAGACCTGGACGCTTCGGCTGCTGCAGACCTGGACGCTTCGGCTGCTGCAGACCTGGACGCTTCGGCTGCTGCAGACCTGGACGCTTCGGCTGCTGCAGACCTGGACGCTTCGGCTGCTGCAGACCTCGACGCTTCGGCTGCTGCAGACCTCGACGCTTCGGCTGCTGCAGACCTCGACGCTTCGGCTGCTGCAGACCTCGACGCTTCGGCTGCTGCAG
>JBBPBX010052864.1:0-10449 GCA_038048925.1 Garcialebias charrua
CGGGAGGGGGGGTTTGAAGCCGCTTTATTTTAATTTAACCATTTTGTGTCGTTGCATTTAATTCTTTTCAAACTCAGAATATTTTCTAAATAACGAAATATAAGTTATTAGTGAAGGAAATTCCGTCTGGATGACAGCAGACTGTCTGCTCGTAAATATACGACAGGTCCGGACCACACGTAGATTTTGTTCGTATCTGAAAAAAATCCTAGGATACGAAAACATTGTTGAATGCCACAAATGATCCTAAATCACTCGTACGCACAGTTTAAGAACAAATCCGTGCGTACGAACGGTTCTTGAATGAGGGCCATTGTTGTGAATTGTACTTATCTGGAATCATTATTTGTAATGAACTAGGAGCTTTACAAATCCTCCTGGCCCATGGTGGAAGCTCTAGACATGTTTAAAGTAAAGCTACACAATTTTAGATAATTCTTTGTCATTGTAATGTAAAATAAACGTTTATATTTTAGGTCTGCATACTTTCTGTTCAGTGCAGAGGTAGCTATTTTTAGCTCCTGGTCTTTGCATGTGTGTGTATGTGTGTGTGTGTAACTTTTCCACTGGTCTCAACTGTTTTTATATCCAAAAAATTCCAATGTGACTGTTAGCTTATGAGAACCATTTAAATTTCAATTTGTATTCAATTGTTAACAGCCCAAAACTTGCAAGTTATTAAATATCTGCCCTTGCTGGCAATAAAAAAAATCCTCGGTTTATATTTCAAGGGTTCAAAAGCCCTGACCCAGCACACACCTCTTCCACCAGTTGAGAAGGAAAAATAGCTCGTTTTATAAAACAAAGTATAAAGTATAGTTACCAGGACCCATGCTTCTCCCGTCTCAGCTGGAAAAAAAAGGCAGCTGAGGTCAGACGGCTTACCCACGTTTGGCGCTAACTGTTGAAGCTTCATGTCTTCATATTAAATAATTGAGAGGAATAAAAGAGGAAGCCATTTCTAAGCAAGCTCCACAAGCTCAGATGTTTGCACTGGGCCAGGGGTCATTTAAAATGGAGTGTGGCAAAATGGAAGACTGTTCTGTGGTCAGATGAGTCACGATTTGAAGTTCTTGGGGTGTCTATGAGTGCACACCTATTTCCCCATCTCCCCGGGCGCTTTCTATGGCTGTCCACTGCACCACCTGCGGTTGGGTTAAATGCAGAGACAAATTTCGTCTTACCATACTATACCATACCATTTTATTTATAAAGCACTTTCAACAGGAACAAGTCCACACCAAAGTGCTGGACAAACAAACACGCAACAGGCAACACAGACAATGAAGTACAACACGAAAAACATAAAAACATTGCAGATCATAAATAAAACGATCCAATACAAATCAGCTGGCATTGAAAGCAATGGAGTAGTAGTGAGTTTTTAACCGGGATTTGAAAACCGAGAGGGAGGGGGCCTGTTTGATGAGCAGCGGTAACTCGTTCCAGAGTCTTGGGCCTGCTACAGAGAACGCCCTGTCACCCCTGCGCTTAAGGCGAGTTTCTGGAACTATTAAGAGTACCTGATCCTCTGACCTCAAAGCACGTGGAGGGACATATGGGTGTATCAGATCCGAGAGATAGGCGGGGGCGAGACTGTTCAGCGATTTGTAGACATACATGAGAATTTTGAATTGGATTCGAAGATGAACCGGTAGCCAGTGAAGGGAGGCCAAGACTGGTGTAATGTGCTCTCTTTTGCGTGTGCTGGTTAAAAATCGGGCAGCTGCGTTCTGAACCAGTTGTAATCGTGCAATGGTGGCTTGACTGACGCCAAGCAGAAGTGAATTGCAGTAATCAAGCCTAGATGTAATGAATGCGTGAATCACTGTCTCCAGGTTGTTTTTGATAATATGGGCTTCAGCTTAGACAGACGCCTCAGCTGGAAAAAACAGGATTTGACGATCATGTTTACATGACTGTTGAGTTTCATGGAAGGATCCATTATCACTCCCAGATTTGTGACTTTTTGTTTTTCGGACAGGGGTAGAGCAGACAGGTCAATGCAGTGGTTTGAGGTTGTGTCATTGGGAAGGAACAATATGGCTTCAGACTTCTTATCATTGAAGCTTAAGAAATTTAAAGCCATCCAGTCCCTGATGTCAGCCAGGCAGTCGAGCAGAGGTTGAATAGAGCCTGTACCATTTTGTCTTAGGGGGAAGTAAATTTGACAGTCATCAGCGTAGAAGTGGAAGGGTATATTGTGTTTCCGGAAAATAGCACCGAGTGGCAGCAGGTATAAGGAGAACAAGAGAGGACCCAGGATGGACCCCTGCGGAACCCCCCATTTAAGAGCCGCCACTGCAGAAGTAAAATCATTGATGGACACACAAAAAGACCTGTCAGAGAGGTAGGATCTGAACCAGTTTAGGGCTGATCCTGAGATGCCCACCCACTGCTCCAACCTAGCAATGAGGATCTCATGGTCGATGGTGTCGAAAGCGGATGTGAGGTCCAATAGGACAAGCAGCACAGAGTCACCAGTATCTGTGGATAGGAAGATGTCGTTAAAAACCTTCAGTAGGGCAGTCTCAGTGCTGTGGAGGGATTTGAAGCCAGACTGGAATAGCTCGGGGATAGCGTGATCCTCCAGGAAGCACTTTAGTTGGGACTCAACTATTTTCTCTAGAAGTTTAGAAACAAATGGGAGTCTGGAGACAGGCCTGAAATTGGATAATACTGACGGGTCGAGGTTTGGTTTTTTCAGGAGGGGTTGAACAGCAGCATGTTTTAATGATTTTGGCACCACACCCGAGGATAGACTGCTATTTACAATCGAGAGAATGGAGGGACCTAGAGTGTGAAAAACCTCCTTTAGAAGCCGAGGGGGGACCACATCGAAGGGGGAGCCAGATGGTTTCAGGTTGCACATGACCTGCTCTAGAGAGGACAGAGAGACTGGTTCAAAATGGTCACAAACAGCAACAGATTGAGGTGGGATGGATGGATCGTGAGATGGAGGAGAAATGAGAGCCCTGGTGGTTGCGATTTTATCTAAAAAGAAATGTTGGAAGTTCTCGCACAGCTCAGTCGAGGCTTCCATGGGTGATTGTTCAGTGAGGTGGAGAACAGAGTTTAGGGTGGAGAACAGAACTCGAGGGTTACGAGAGTTTGCAGCAATGATATCAGAGAAGTATTGTGATTTAGCAGTTTTCACTGCTTTCTGATATCGGCGCCAGCTCTCTTTTACCATCTGAAAAGAGACCTGCAGTCTGTCTTTTTTCCATTTCCTCTCCGCCTTTCGGCATTGCTGCCTAACAGCTCTGGTCGTGTCATTCAGCCACGGTTCGGCCCTGAGTTTTGGTCTTCTAGATTTAATAGGAGCCACTTGATCCAAAGCCTTTAAACAAACAGAGTCAAACTGGTTTGTCAGCTCCTCAGTGCTGGAAAGGAACAATGGGGGCTGAATTAACATGTCATTGTTGTAAACCTCAGTGAAACGTGCGGCAGTTAAATGGTTAACATTCCTGCCTTTACGTGCAGAAATGCATGTTTTAGGGGTTACATGGGGGAGGGTGAACTGAAAATTGACTGGCATATGATCCGAGAAAACATTGTCACCTATTTCAAGGTTTGAAACGGTCACATCACATGTTAAAACAAGGTCCAATAAATGTCCACGCTGCTGCGTGGGAGAGTTCACGTGTTGAGTTAAATTAAATGAGTCCAATAAATCTAAAAAGTCCTTAACCATGGGCTTCTCAGGACAACACACATGCAAGTTGAAGTCGCCTGAAATGACGACCCGAGAATATTTAGCTGTAATTTCAGCCAAGAAATCAGAAAACTCGCTGATGAAGTTCTTGGAACGAGGCGGCCGGTAGACAAGAGCACACAAAGTTACAGGTGAATGGCCTAGTTCAAAAACAGTCAGCTCAAAGCTAGAGCAGGAGACTGGAATGGACAGTTGTTTACAGTCAAAAGTTGATTTGAATATTGTTAATAATCCACCACCACGACCTGATGGTCGCGGGTCGTTAAAAAACAAACAGTTTGGTGGTATTATTTCCGTCAATGCGCTGGACTCACCCGGCGACATCCACGACTCTGTGATGCAGAAAAAGTCCAAGTCGTGATCTTCAAAGTAATCCCTGAGGATGAACGTTTTATTGCAAACAGATCGGGCGTTGACAACACAGATCTTCACGTAATCCGAACTAGCAGCTGATGTGCTAGCAGCTGATGAGCTAGCAGCTGGTGGGGGAGCGCGCGTCCGCGGCTCGCTTCCCACAGAGAGCTGCTCCGGCCGCAGATCCCCGTTGTTTTCCTGGTCCGTGCACGCGGGAGACTGGCGATGAGAATCGAGACCATCAGCTGAAGACAGCGAGGCAGAACGCCGGGCTCTGAGCTTCACCAGCCGGCCAGCTCGTGAGCCGCGTTTCTTCCTCCGAGTCGATCGATTTCTCCGTGCAGGCTGGTGAGAAGAGCAACGGAGGTAAACGGGCAGCTGGTCTCCTCTGTCCCCAGACGTCTGTTGAGTGTTGTAAGAAGAAGGGGGGATGCCACACAGTGGTAAAAATGGACTTGTTCCAACTTTTTTGGGATTTGTTGATGCCATGAAATTTTGAAACAACATATTTTTTCCCTTAAAATGATACATTCTCTCAGTTTAAACTTTTGATCTGTGATTTGTGTCCTATTCTGAATAAAATATTAGATGTTGGCACCTCCACGTCATTGCATTCAGTTTTTATTCTCAATTTGTTTAGTGTCCCAACTTTTTTGGAATCCGGTTTGTACAATTTCAGATCCCCGAGAGTACCATATTCATCTGTTCAATTACATTCATTCAACCTTTATTTAGACAGGTTAATCCCATTGAGCTTTGGGGACTCGTTTACAAAAGACTTGATTTCTTAACAAAGAGCTGTTTATCACGGAGGAAAGTCAGACCTCATCGTGACACTGCGGTAAAGTTAGTTTCACGTTGGAAGTTGGATATTCGAGCTCCGTGGCTTCAGGGGTGCGTTGCTCTCGTCAGTCCGCTTCATGGAGTCTGGTCTCTGAGAAGGGGCAGACTCAGCGCAGCTGCCCGAAATCAGACTCCATGAAGCGGACTGACGAGAGCAACGCACCCCTGAAGCCACGGAGCTCGAATATCCAACTTCCAACGTGAAACTAACTTTACCGCAGTCATCGTGACTCGGTTCTGGTCCACAGTCCACTCAGCGTCTGGTGTGCAGCTTGTTAGATGAAGCAGTCCCGCTTGGTGTCAAATCTGTCGACTCTTATCCAAAATCCAGCTTTAACTTATTGTTAACTTGTTGTTAGCTCAACTTTTAGCACAAAAGAAAGTAGCAGACTGCCAGCAGAGTGAGGCAGCAGCACGCATGCGCAGTGGGTGAAGGTTCAGCAGCACGCATGCGCAGTGGGTGAAGGTTCAGCAGCACGCATGCGCAGTGGGTGTAAGGGGGGGCATGAGGGAGGGGGGAGATTCGAGCAGATCCGTGTCAGATCCGTGTCAACGCAAAACTTTTAAACTAATTAACATGCCCATAAGTTCCGTTTCCCCCACACAGTGTCCGTGTAAACAGGGCCTTAGACTCCCCCCTCTTTGAAACAGCTGGGGGTGCTTGCGTTGCGCCCCTGCCAAGTGGCCCCCTGGTGGGTGTGCCTTTGCCTGCCGGCGCGCTTGGGGCCCTCGATGTCTGGGGCTGGGCGTGTGTCGGCTCGGCCTGGTGACTGCCTGGTGGGGCTCGGGTCCTCTGGTCCTGTTGGGCCTCAGCCTGTGGGGGTGCGTCCTCGGGTCCTGGGCCTTTGCGCCCAGGACTGAATCTTCTTCGGTGCAGCCGGTTCCGGCGAGGGCCTGTTTGTATTAGTTTGTCGCTATTGGCTCCGGGGGGTTACTTTGTGTGGTCGCTGGTGGGGTTCTTCCGGTTCTCCCCTATGGTCTGATCGGGAGACCACAGACAGTACGAGTCGGGAGTAACACATCTAGCACCATCACATTGAACACAGGGGCCCCACAAGGATGTGTGCTGAGCCCCCTTCTATTCACCCTGCTAACACACGACTGCACACCATCATACAGCTCCAACCACTTCATCAAGTTTGCGGACGACACAACAGTGGTAGGTCTCATCAGCAACAACGATGAGACGGACTACAGGAACGAGGTGAGCCGCCTGGCCTTGTGGTGCGGACACAACAATCTCACTCTCAACGTGGAGAAGACAAAGGAGATTGTTGTGGACTTCAGGAAGAGGGATGCACAACATGCCCCTCTGACCATCAACAGCACCGCAGTGGAGAGAGTGGACAGCACCAAGTTCCTGGGAGTGCACGTCTCAAAGGACCTGTCCTGGAGCAGGAACACTGCAGCACTGGCAAAGAAGGCTCACCAGCGTCTCTACTTTCTCCGCAAGCTGAAAAGGGCTGGAGCTTCAACCCCCATCATGAGCACCTTCTACAGAGGTGCCATAGAAAGTGTCCTGACCAGCTGCATCACTGTGTGGTTTGGTGCATGTACTGCATCCTGCCGCAAGAGCCTCCAGCGCATTGTGAGAGCAGCTGAGAAGATAGTCGGCACCTCCTTCCCCTCACTGCAGGACTTACACAGCAAACGCCTCACTCGGAAAGCCCACCGCATGGCAGGTGATCCCACACACCCACTACACAGCCGCTTTAGACTGCTGCCATCAGGGAGGAGACTGAGGAGTCTCCAGGCTCGAACCAGCAGACTGAGAGACAGCTCTGTTCATCAGGCAGTCAGGATGCTAAACACTCTGCCTGCTCTGCCCCCCCTCCCATTTGAACTGCCTTAACACTAAAACTTTCTCACACATTACCACACAACACAAAGATTTTAACACTGGACTCTGTGTCATCAAACGGGTTATTCACTAAACTCTCGGTCATGTGCTCATACAGTTTGCACTACTTCTCATACTTGCACTAATGTTTGTATTACATCACTGCCTATAATCATAATACTGTTTACATTCTCTGTTTACATTTATTAATACTGTTTACTTTTATTACTACTGCTTACATGTAATTACTACTGTTTACATTTACACTACTCTAATATCTACACCACTGCTGATACATATACAGTGTGCTCTGAACGGTCTTATTTAGGGATGCCCAATGTGCCTTACTGCATATGCCACTTTTTGCCTCTATAACAACATCAACTACTACCTCATACATATACTGTGTACATTAACTCATACGCTGCTTTGCCACTTTGCAAATGTCAATGCTAGAAACCTTTAGTTTATTTTAGTTATACTTTTTATACTCTTTTTTTTATACTAGTATGCAAAAACTCAGGACAGTATTATGTTCATTAAATGTTTAATGTTTTAGTTTTAGAGTTGGTGTAAATTTTCATACTCTTATACCACTATGCAAAAAACTCAGGACAGTGTTAGTTTTACTATTTTATGCTTATGTCTATTATTATATGTTTCAGTGTTTCAATGTTTAGATGTTTACTGTTGCACCGAGGGACTGAGAGAAACGCAATTTCGGTCCTGTGTATGTCCTGTACAGTACATATTGCAGATCTGACAATAAAGTTGACTTTGACTTTGACTTTGATCTGGGGGGTGGGTGAGTGGTTTGTCCTGTGTGGGTGGCTCTGGGGGCTCTGCGCTCGGGGTCACTCTTGGGGTCTTGGGCTCTGGTCCCCCCTTTGTCTGCATTGGGTCTTGGGGGTCGGGTCTCTGCTGCTTCACAGTCACTATTAAATGATCTATTAGATAAGCCTTATACACTTATGCATGCTCACAACCACACACAAATAGATGCTGGGATGCATATGTAGGTATCGTATGTAGAAATGTAGATATGTATGTGAATATATATACATGTGTATGTATGTGTGTTGGTATGCGCAGGTATGGGTATATTAATATATTTATAGAAATTTACTGCAAAGCCATGAATATTCTAAGTTCTTTATATATATGTTTTTTGTTGCTGTGTTTTGTCATGTTCTTTGCAGGTGTACAGATAGTGGTCGGGTGTTTTGCCTTGTGCTCTCTTTGTGTATATTTCTTATATTTTGTAGTCTTATTTTCCATCTTTCCTTTCTTTCTATCAAATAAAAAAACTCCACTAAGTAATTACTAGGATGAATATTTCATAATAATGGTGTGGAGAGGATGGCTGTAAAAAAAAAAATGCAAAGGTTCTACTCTATATTTATACGTTCTTTTCTTAGGTATTGTATTATATTAAAATGCTTATGCAGCATAGCACAGGAGTAAAGGTGAACTGCAGTTTCAATTGTAAACAGTGAATCAAAACACAATAACTGTAATTGTAATTGTGTTGGAAGAGACACTGTCTGATCCTGTTCTAATATCACTGTTTATTGAACGAGAGAGGCAGATATTTCACACGTCGCGCTGCAGTAGAACATACTAAATGTGCTAAATAATAACAGTTTAACATTAATAAACAGTATTTATGTTAGTGTGGGATATATATAAAGTTATCTGAGCTAAATGAAGCTATCTGGACTCAAGTTACGTGATTTAAACGATGCGTAATATGTTGCGTGTTAAAGTTGAAAATGAAGACACCAGGGGCCTCATGTACAAAGACTTGCGTGGATTTCTTACTGAAAAGTTGCGTACGGTCAAATCCAGAAAACTGCGTACGCACAAAAAAATCCAGATGTATCAAACTGTGCGTACGCCGCAATCCACGCACATTGCTTTTGTACATCACAATCAACGTGGAATTGAGCGCACATGAGAGAGTGGCCGACTCCGCCTTTGACACGCCTCCATATAAATATGCAAATTCATTTAAATATGCCCTGCACCAGAGGAATGTCATCTTTGCTCTATTGCAAATCATGTCGAAACGTGGAAAAAAGAGTAACTTCACGGACTGTGAACTGGAGACACTTCTGAGTGACGTAGAGAGGCACAGAAAAAGGTTTTGTTTGGCACGCTCAGCGCACAACAAACCGTCTACTTTTAAACGAGAAGTTGACTGAGTCATTTTAACATGCCTAGATAGGTCACTGGTTAGCGTGTTCGCCTTTCGTCCCAAACCTCATGAGTTCGAGTCCCGCATGGTACAACGTTCTTTTTTTTTAAAATTCATTCCAGATTTAAAGAACACAAGAAAACTATTTAGAAAGAACAACATGAAATGAAACAATACATGAAATGAAGGAAAAAGAGGATTTCTTGTGGGTTTTTTAAATAGTTTTCTTGTGTTCTTTAAATCTGGAATGAATTTAAAAAAAAGAAAAACGTTGTTTTCATTTAAATATACCCTGCAACAGAGGAATGTCGTCTTGTCCCATCATGCATCACGTTCTTCAACTGCTAAAACAGCTAAAAATGAACAAAAAACAAGAATTTAAGCTGTGCAGAACTATTCAGTCTTTCTGTTTTTTATATTTTTTGCAGGTTATATTCTGATTGCGTCCATGTGGATGTAATAATTGTTAATCATGTGTGTTTGGGTGGGAATAATAATTATTTTCCCATCATGAACAGTTTCCAGAATCACCTGTAAGTGTCGCCAAAGGAACAAAAACCACAGAAACGTGCGTACGCCAGCTCTGGAGCTGCCGTGGCGGTAGGCACATTTCCACGTTCAGTTCTGTTTTGATACATACGGAGTTTTGCGTGGAAAACGGCGTACGCAAGGTTTTTGTGCGTACGCACCGTTGATAAATGAGGCCCCAGGTTTATTTTGTATTTATTTATTCAACACCACAAATTGTATGTCACACAAACACAGAGAATTAAATTGAACACTATTAAAACATGTTAACTGATGAACTGTGTTCATCTGTGACCATCTGCTCATAATGACTCATGTTCGTGCTGCTGTTTATAATGATGTTTTTCTACTACATTAGGGCTTAGTGTATTACTAGCTGATGTCTCTCTTAGTTAATCCTAGATGTTATTATTGTTTTTCTCTTGCATTTGTTGTTGGATGTAACTGGGACCCTGTGTACATAATCTCGTTTTCAACACATGTACTACATGCGGTGCAAATGACAATAAATTCTCTCTGACTCTGACTCTGACTCTTAACTGAACTGTAACTACGTTAATGAACTGGACTCTGCTCTGTTTTCATCCTGGATACTGGTCCCACGTCCGAACCGGTCTGCCTGGTGGAAGGACAGCTTCTCGACCTCGCAGGAAAAAAAAAAAAAAACTCAGTTGGTTGTTGTGTGATCAAAGTAAACATAAGCAACCAAACCAAATGCAGTTGCCAAAAAGGGGTCTGAAAATGATGAAACACTTCAATTTGGATTATGTTTAAAGTCAGATTTTATTCATGATATTTACTGTCTAACACAATGACAACACTCAAAACAGTGCAAATTTGAAAATTTTTTACAAATCTAAACTCAATGGCAAGTGTGATGTCAATGTAGTGCTGGCATTGCAGGCATCCTTGTCACTGGGTTGTCCTAAAAAACAGTGTGTGTGTGTGTGTATATATATATATATATATATA
>JBBPBX010052864.1:10621-24052 GCA_038048925.1 Garcialebias charrua
GAGAGAGAGAGAGAGAGAGAGAGAGAGAGAGAGAGAGAGAGATGGATGGATGGATGGATGGATGAGAGAGAGATAGATAGATAGATAGATAGATAGATATAGTGCGTCTTTTTTGTTGATGAGTTATTTTGATGAAATGACCGTCGACCAATATTTAACTTTATCGCTAATATCGGCCGATACCATGCCAATATATTGTGCATCCCTAAAAATGACTGCTTAATAGTAATAAGGGTTCCTTAAATCATTTGCACTGATGCTTATTGTTGGGGCACTGTGCCAAAAGTAAAAGTATTATGTGAAAAGGTAAAAAATAGGATTTTTAAGTGTTGAATTTTGTTCAAAGTATATATTTTAATGTCTCTCAGTTGACTTGCCCTTAACATTCATTGCTCCTTGTTCTCTGCTAATCCTCTCGAGTGCACAGTCCTCTACACACACTCAGAGGGGAGTAATCTACCTCCTGCCACAGGAAAGTTGGATGGAAATGGCCGCCTGGGGCTTCTGTTCAGATGTTGTGGGTTCAGTCTTGTTCTAGAAGATGTGCCCACTCACAGACACTGTGAAGCTAATTTTCATTTGACTTCCTCCTGTCATAAAATATAGCCAGAGGTGCCCCAAATGATCTGACCAGCTCACCCCACTCATTTGTCCGCACTAACATTGCATGGTGGGGCCCATCCAATGAAAAATGGGGGCAGGTTTATATTTAGCAGCACCTGCAAAGACTTTGAAAACCATTCTAAATTTGACTCATTATTTAAACCTTCAAGCCGAAGGCCTTTGTTTGATTTTATAAGGTAAATTCCATCATTGGTTTTTACATTATTTGAGTTTATTACAAATATTGATATTTTTGTGTCTTTGAATTTATTTTAATAGCATCCATAGGGTGTTTCTGTATTGCAGCAAAACTGTAATAAAGCATGCCAGAAATGTTGCCTTTAAAAAAAAAATACAGCAAGAGATCATTAAACATGTCTAACATCTTATTTTCATTATGCATCTAGCAAAATACACTAATTTCTGAAGGTGTGGAACCATAATAGCACTGTCAAGCACTTATGTGTAGTTGAACACAATATCTTGTTCTACTTATGTTAAGCATTAAAGTAACTAAGTGGCTGTCAAAACGGCACAGTAACAGTGTAGAAGGAGTGGTGGTGCAGAGGTTAGAGAAGGTGAGCCTGTGATTGGAAGATTAAATTCCCGGACTGACAATAAAAACGTTCCAAGTGTTCGACATTGAGGGCTATAGTGCCAGGAAGAGGGGCATCTGGCGTAAAAACATTGACCAGTCTTCCAGCTAGTTCACTCACTGTGGTGATTCCCGAAGGTAGCAGCCACATGGGGAAAAATATATAGTAATAAATAACTTGTGCAATTTGATGTAAAAACATTTTGATATGAAGTCACTACATACTGTATTTGGTTTTGTCCATCACTATTTATTATGTTCCTGTCAAACGGTCGTCAATGCAATCACGTGCAAAAATCAACAGTAGATCTGATGTGAAGGCCTGAAAATGTAGGTTTCATGTTCATGGCTTCTGTGTCAACAGCTTTTTAAATATTACATTGATTTTAGCATAAAGTGTTAGATTTAAAGTGTTGGCTGACATGATTTTTTTTACTATACATAAAATTGCTCAAAATATATATCTTTTATCATTTAAATATGTTCGTTTTTGCAAACAAAAGGATAAATCAATTTAATTTTGCTTTAAAAGTGATTTAAAACTTTGCGCCGTGTTTATTCATGGGAAATCCGATTACACGCAAATGCAACATCTGTGACGTAAAATCGGGCAGAGGGCTACGTCTCTTTAATAGCGGACAATTTATAACACGACAAATTTAGAAATCTAAGTTAAGATTTGAGCTATTTGTCTTCAGTTTGGGAAGCAGAAAATAGTTTGGGCGATGGAACAAGAAACAGCAGGATCTAATTTGTCTGCAGCCGAGACTCACCTTCAGGTGAGGGGGGCTCCGAGTGGTGCAGCTTTGTTGCATTCTTGATGAAGTATTTCATCTTTTGGGAAAGTGAAAAGGCTCACTTGTTCACTGATGATATTATAACACCAAAATGTGACACAATGTAACAGCATTTTTCAAGTAAAAAAAACGCGATCTGCAGGCGAGCAGCAGACCGACGCAGACTGCCTCTGTGACTTTACGTCACAGATGTTGCATTCGTGTGTAATCGGATTTCCCGTGAATAAACACAGCACAAAGTTTAAAATCACTTTTAAAGCAAAATTAAATTGATTTATCATTTTGTTTGCAAAAACAAACATATTTAAATGATAAAAGATATATCTTTTGAGCAATTTAATGCTTAGTAAAAAAATCATGTCAGTGACGCTTTAAGGTTCACTTGTTTCTCCCAGCATGTTGCCAGGTTTCCTAGCAGAGGTTATGAGCTATTGTGCAGAGTTAGAACACCCCCCCCCCCCCTAAAAATTCAGTAAATCTGGTGAAAATTGGATGTCCCAGCTTTTCACCAGCCTTGAACGCAGCATCATCTTTGTGAGTCTGGAGCAGCAAGAACGTCTCAAAAGTCAAATTCAGGCAAGCTGATACGTGCACTCATGTTGACTTATTCATTCACAGCAGATGATTTGTGCACGTGTCTTTGACAATTTGTATGTACAGAATATTTCATCCATCCATTATCTTTTACATACCTTGTACTTCTTCCTTTTTGGGTCACGGTGGTTACTGGTGCTCATGTCCAGCCATCATGTGCAAGAGGCAGGGGACATCCTGGACAGGTTGCAAGTCCATCACAGGGACACATAGAGACAAATGAGACAAACAACTGTTAACTCTCTCACTCACACCTATAGGGACAATTTAGAGTTACCAATCAGCCTAACATACATGTTTTTGGTCTGTGGGAGTAAACTGGAGTAGCCGGAGAAAACCCACGCATAAACAGAGAGAGCATACAAACTCCACCCAGAAAGACCTTAGGATGGGGATTTGAACAAGGGTAACCCGATCGCTGAGAGGCAGCAGCTTTACCAGTCTGTTCAGTTTTCCATCGTGCTGTCAGAATATTCCTATGTGCAAATTAAAATGCATAGTTTTGAAAAACTGTTTGTAAATTGTGAATCTTGTAGTACATGTTTGTAAAACTTATGGCATGTTTGTGGATCTTATTGCAGACATACAAATCTCGTTGTATGCTTGTGTGACTACTTTTGAGACTAATTTATTTTCATACCCCTGCAGAAGGATGTAATTAAAATGAAACAAACAACAAATTTAAATCATTAGTTTCATTGTTTATTAAATGATGGTTGAAACCCATTTCCCAGTAATAACTCACGTATGACCCTAAGCTAAACTGACAAGAGATAGTATTCAAACATTTCTTCTACAGAATGACACCTTTTAAAGACGGTTATTTGCTTGTTAAAAGTAAAAATTTACAAAGTAAATTGTATTTTGAATTTTATAAGAAGCCAATGGAGAAGCTGAAACTAGGTAAATGACTACCATTGTAACTCTAACAACATATGGGGGACGAAACATTTCTCACTTTAAGAAACTGGTCCAGATGACATGATTTAACCTTTTTTGCTGTTATCTTTCATTCATTCAACCTTTATTTAAACAGATAAGTCACATTGAGCCTCGAATACTCATTTGCAGATATGTTGGACAGGCAATAAAAGTGGTGAAAAATGACACATAGGGTTTGGAGACAAAAATAATTCCTAACACATTTTTGACCTCTGCTTGAAGGTCAAAAATGTGGTAATGAAAAGTTCTGAAAAGTCAGTGGAATTCCTCAGCAGAAGGTTTGGGATGGTGAGAGTGTCAGGTTTACAAAACTTCTCAGGTGTGATAAGACGGCCTGTCAAAGCCAGTCAGGGAGCCAAATTTCAGATAAACACGATCGTTTTGGGGACAGGCAGAACTTTAATGACATCTACCTTCAGTCTGTGTCGGTCCACTCGCTTCCTAAATGTCCAAATTAAATGACCATACCAATGGAACATGCCTGAGAAAAAATCCCGAGATCTAATCCATTCAGCCAAAAGTTTGGTTTCTCGAGACATGAACCTGAAAGTTATGCACCATAACTCATGTTCCCTGAAGGAAGGGAACGAGGTGCAACACATTGACTATGGGAATTGCGCCCCCGCGCAGTTACCTGAAGTAATACAATCATGCCTTTACGGCAGGTGGGCATCAGCGTCACCACAGAGGCCCCACCCTCTTGGTATAAAGACGACTGCGCCCATCCTTCTGTCTCCAAGAGCACTTCAACGAGCTTTTGGGCATTGAAAGGGCAAACATATGTTGCACCTCGTTCCCTTCCTTCAGGGAACATGAGTTATGGTGCATAACTTTCAGTTCCCTTTTCAGTCAGTCAACTCAGTGCAACATATTGACTATGGGAATGCAATCCATTCACACCCTTGAGATGCTCAAGAAAAATGCATGCTTGTGAGAACTTCTGCCTTTAGACTTAATAATAATAATAATAATAATAATTATTAATTCAATTTATAACGCACTTTTCATTTTATTTATTTTTTAAGCAAGCCTAATCTGCATCCACATGATTTTATCTTTGATCTTAGTCGATATTATTATTGATTTTATTTGATTTTATCACTTGTTTTATTTTGATCTTTGCTTTGTTACACTTTGTAGCACTTTGAGATTTTTATTAATGAAAAGTGCATTATAAATGGAATTTATTATTATTATTATTATTACTGAAAATCTCAAAGTGCTACACATACTGTATATTGAATGCTACACACATTCATAAACCGGTGGCGGCAGACTACCATGCAAGGTGCTTTCCAGTCCTATCGGGAGCAACTCAGGGTTAAGTGTCTTGACCAAGGACACAACGACACATGGTGCGGGTCCCGGGAGTCGAACCGCCAACTTTCCAATCGGGAGACGACTGCCATTACCACTACACCACGGCCGCCCTTTAGGTGTTTTGGCTAATCTCTACAGTGTGTTAGAGAGTACAGTCTGAGTGACGTCACAAGCAGTGACATCCAAACTATAGTGTTTTGCAAATGTGTTTGTTGAACTCCAGTTTGCCGCAGCACAAATGTCTGCCACTGGAACACCCTTAAACAGAGCCCATGAGGCCGCCAGGCCTCGAGTGGAATGGGCGTGTATCCCAGAGGGCACCTGTTCTTTGTTGCTGTACGCCCTTTTTATGGCCTCAGTCACCCAATGTGAGAGGCGCTCCTTTGAAAGGGCTCTGCCAACAGCAGGGTTGGCAAAACATACAAACAGTTGGTTTGTTTTCCTCCAACTGACAGTTCTGTGGATGTAAACACCCAAGGCCCTGACAGGGCAGAGTGATCTCAACCTCCTCTGTTTCTCAGTGAGAACAGGATGGGGAGGAAATTCAGAGAGCTCAAAGTCCAGACTTCTGGGATTTAGAGTTGGTACTTTTGGCACATATGTAGGGTTAGGACGTAGGTTGACCTTTGACCCATCAGGGGCAAACTTTGTACACATTGGGTGCACAGATAAAGCGTGGAGGTCACCCACATGTTTAGCTGAGCAGAGAGCCAAAAGCAAAGCAGTTTTTTAAGATAACAAATCTATCTTAATGTTATTGAGAGGCTCAAACGGAGGTACACACAAGGCATCCAGGACTATCTGAAGGTCCCAATCAGGTGCCAGAGTCCTACTGGGGGGCCTTTTCCTCAGTATGCCCTTCATGAAATGTATCATGAGAGGGTGGGCACCGGGGGTTTTCCCTCCCCAGCCTTCGTGGCACGCCGAGATGGCTGACAAAAACACCTTAATGGTGGAGAATGAGCAACCTTTTTCCAGCAGGTCCTGTAAAAAGGTGAGGAGCTGGACTAAATCACAGGAATATGAGATATTTTTCTCTAGACACCAGGCCTCAAATCCACGCCATCTACGAGCGTAGAGAGTCTGAGTTGACCTAGCTCTCGCCCCCTGTATTGTGTTTATAACATTACTGGGGAGGCCCGAGGCCATCAGCCTGTTCCTTTCAGCGGCCAAGCTGTGAGTTGCCACAGTTCTGGACGTGGGTGGAGAAGCTACCCGTGGGCTTGAGTCAGCAGGTCCCTGTGGGGGAGGGGGAGGGGAGGTAGCTGCCATGGTGTCCCTGACAACAATGAGATTATTTCTGGGAACCACGGTTTCTGTGGCCACCTAAGGGCTATTAATATTAGTGAGAGGGCTCCCATGTATACACGTTCCAGCATCACCTGAATTAAAGGGACAGGTGGAAATGCGTAATACAGCACACCTGTTAGCCAGTTGTGGGCCAGGGCATCTGTCCCCTTCGTTGCGTCTGTTTCCTTCAGTGAGAAGTACAGAGCGCAGTGCGAGCTGGTTTTGCATGCAAACAGATCAACGGATGCCCGCCCGTATTGTGACCAGACCTGGTCCACGATCCGTGGGTTCAGTCTCCATTCTGAGGTCAGCAGTGGTCCTCTTGAGAGGGTGTCTACCCCGTGGTTTAGCTATCCTGGGATGTGTGTCGCTCTCAGTGACAAAATTCTGGGGCTATACCATGTGAGCAGCCTGTGTGTCAGGCCGAGGAGGGCCAGGGACCTTGTCCCCCCCTCCCTATTGATGTAGGACACTGCTGTCCGATTTTGAGGACATGCTGTTTTGCAATCAGCCCCTTTTTGTAAAAGAGCTTCACTGACAGATAAACAGCCTTTAATTCCAGGAAGTTGATATGGGGCCTTGCTTCCTGTGTTCCCCAGAGCCCCTGGGCATTCTGGTTCTTGCAAACTGCTCCCCATCCTCCTAACGAGGTATCTGTTGTGATTACCACACGAGACAGGACTCGTCCCAGCGGGACGCCTGCTGTGAACACTGAGGGATCCCTCCAGGGTTCCAGGGCTGACAGACACTCTTGGCTGATCAAAATCCTCCCTACCCGTCTGAGGGGGGCAGGACGCGTTTGTTTGTTTAGCCATATTTGCAGAGCACGCATTTTCAGCAATGCCTGAGGCACGCAGGCGATGGCGGCTGCCAGTAGGCCCAAGAGGCGCTGGCAGAGCTTGAGGGACACTCTCTGACCCAGCTGAAAGCGTGCCAAGCAGAGTCGTATCAAAGAAATCTGCTCATCTGAAAGCCGTGCTCTGTACAAGACGGTGTTGACCTGTACGCCCAGAAATACGGTAATCTGTGATGGAGTCAGATCGCTGTTCTGCAGATTTATAACAAAGCCCAGAGCCTCCAGGTGTGTCATCACCATGTGTGTATGCAACTGGGCTTGTGTTCTGCTACTGGCGAGAATCAGAAGGTCGTCCAAATAATTCAAAATTCGGACCCCCTGACCCCTGAGGGGTGTCAAAGCTGTATCTAGGCACTTTGTAAAAGAGCGTAGAACGGTTTTTAATCCAAAAGGTAAAGCCCTGAATTCGTAAGCTTTCCCTTCGAATGCATAGCGTAGATATTTTCTGTGTCTCTTCCAAATGCTCACATGGAAGTAAGCATCTTTCAGATCCACCGTGCACATGTAGTCTCCCGGTCTCACAGACTGGAGTACTTGTCTCGGTGTAAGCATTTTCAGAATCAGAATCAGTTTATTATTGCCATTGTCAAAGAATAAAATTCACTGACTAGGAACTTACTTTTGGCATTAAGGTGCAATACAAAATAGAAGAACCTGTAAGTTGTTATTCTCCTGTTCAAAGCTGTGAGATCCAGTATTGGTCTCAATGTTCGGTCCCGTTTGGGCACGAGGAAGTATTTGCTGAAGTGGCCAGTGTTTATGTCGCATTTTGGAACAACATGGATCACACCGTTCTGTAACATTGCTGTTGTTTCCTCCCCCAAGACGTGTGCACGTTCTGGGTTTATATCTGACTTTAACACCCCTGTGAACGGGGATGGCCGCTTGCGGAACTGCAGGCGAAGCCCATGACACACTGTTGACATGACCCACGTGCTCGGTAGACACGCCTTCCAGGCCTGCACGTGTACTGAGAGCCTCAGAGGTATGTTTATTGTGGGCTGCCTGCGCCTCGTGGTGCAGGAGGGGGAGCACCTGACCATCCTCGCTCTGCCTTGAGCGAACTGACCTGCCCGCACGTGGGTGCTGTGAAGTCTGTCTGCTCCAGACAGACCCCAGACGTCCCTCTGCGGTTCATTGTCTGACCTGACACCCTGTGTTGCACGAGGAAGGAGGGGCGCTTGCCCTCTCCCTTTATCGTGACTGTTTTCATAAAAATGGGTTGTTGTTGTCCCTGTTTTTTTTTGTTTTTTTGTTTTTTTAGACAAGAATCAGGGCAGTTTGTGCTTCTGATACTTTATTTTTGTGTTTTGAAGAACAGAGATTTGTCTTTATTACACACATATCAGAAACATTTTATTTCGAGCACACACAAATGTCACCAGGTTTTTGTAGTCTTTTACAAACAAAGTCTGGGTTTAACTGTCTTGGTTCCCATACCTCGTGGACAGACGAACCTGCAAAACTATGAAGCGGACCCGCTTCGTCAGGCCTGCTTCTGCCTTCCGTCCCGGTTCGTCGAGGAAGTCCTCGGCGGAACCGCTTGGCGAGGAACAAACCTGTTCCTGCTCCAAGACTGACCGGCCTAAGATGGATCTGTTGCAGGTCTCTGCCGTTTTTCCCCGTCATAAGCTGGTCTTTTCTGCGGGGGACGGCGTGTGGCTGAGCGGTGTCGAGGTAACGCGGGTCTGCTCCCACTGGTGTCTCTTGGGGACGCGAAAGCCTTTCTCTGCATCTCCTTGCGCACCGCTTCAGCCTGCTTCCTTCATTGCTCCAGCCTGCTCTGGATACGCTTCAGAGTCCCCCCGAAGAGTCCCGTTGGTTCTATCGGGTGGTGAAGAAAGGGGAAACGTTGGTCCTCTGGCAGGTCCGTCAGAGTGAGCCACAGGTGGTGCCTGGTGATGACCACTTCTGCCATGCATCTCCCCTGAGCTATGGCCGCCGTCCCCATCATGCGGAGCACAAAGTCAGTCGCCCTGCAGGCTTCCTCCAGGATGTCAGTCGCCATCTTTTTGTTTGTGGTTACCTGGAGCTCCTGTAGCTTCTCTGCCAGGTACGCCTGCATCAAGGCCGAAGCGTTCATCGCGGGGACCGCAAGGCCCTGAGCTCGGTAGGATTTTTCGAGCTGTGGCCGAGACGCGGTAGGCTTTGCTAGGGAGAGTTGGCTTTGCACCTGACGTCCTGAGGGCCAAGTGAGCCGCAGACGTGTCGTCCATCTGCAGGACATTGGTGATTCCTTCTGCCTCCATTCCGGCGACGTCAAGGAACTGCGAGAGCGGCAGAAGCATGGGAGCCCTAGGTTCAGCCCAGGTGCGAGTCAGCTCCGTGAGAAAATCTGGTAAAATCAGCATCCTGTACCTCGTGGCCGACTGCTGCTTCGCGTAGAAGTAGGTGCCCGCCAACCTCGTAACCTGTTGGCGAGGTGGGGGTTCTGGCCAGGCGATCTGCGACACAAGTCGAACAATGCGGGGATGGAAGCGTCTGTCTCTGGCAGAGCTGCCGTCGGGTTCTTGGGGAATTCGTCATCTTCCCCTTTGTCCTCGTTGTCGGCTTCTTCGTCTGAAATCTCCCCCGAGGCTGTTAGCGAGAGTTCGTCTGCATTCATCAGGCCTTGTGTGTCAAACTCAGCCATAGAATCCCCGACAGGTGCCGCCATGTCCATACTGTCCCCCCATTCGACCTGTTCACTGTCCTCCAGATCAATGTTCTCGAGCTCCGCTGTGGGAGTGAGCGCCTCTGTGAGGTCCTGGTCCCGTGTTGGCGCTGTGCCGCCCATGGCCTTGGCCACGATGTCCACGCAACGCTTCCTCACGGACTCTATCATCTGGCTGCAATGTGGACAGGAGTCGGGAGATTCCAGCACTGTCTTAGCGTGCAACATCCCCAGGCAGACGGGACAGGCCTCGTGGGTGTCCGTCGCCGAGAGGGAGTAGCCGTAGCCGTTGGGGCAGGCTCGGGAGCTGGGGCTCGTTGGCCTGTTGGTCCACTTAGCATTATTTGCTTTTCGCTTCCCTTTCTCAGGTGCCATGGCTGAGAAGGTCGAGCTTGTTAGCTATGCTAACGTTGTCCGAAGACGTCTCCTTCGTCGCGTCGCTTTCACTGGCTAGCCCACTAGTCTTTAGCGGGGTAGCGGTGTGACGCAGTTAGCGCCGTCGAGCGAAACCGTCTGCGAAGAGAGAAGAAAAAACCCTGAGGTTAAATAAAAGATGTTGGACTAGCTTTCGCTAGCCCAGCCACACGCAGGAATTTTCTCTGTGCGCTCAGAGTAGGGAGCGAGCTCACCTCAGATAGAGCATGTAGCTACAGAGAAGTCCCGCGAAGTTCAGGTATAAGCGAGGTGAAGGGCATAAAAGAGGACGAAAGATGGGCGCACGCGTCTTTATACCAAGAGGGTGGGGCCTCTGTGGTGACGCTGACGCCCACCTGCCGTAAAGGCGTGAATGTATTACTTCAGGTAACCGCGCGGGGCGCAATTTCCANTGGCTAGCCCGCTACTCTTTAGCGGGGTAGCGGTGTGACGCAGTTAGCGCCGTCGAGCGAAACCGTCTGCGAAGAGAGAAGAAAAAACCCTGAGGTTAAATAAAAGATGTTGGACTAGCTTTCGCTAGCCCAGCCACACACAGGAATTTTCTCTGTGCGCTCAGAGTAGGGAGAGAGTGATGTAGCTACAGAGAAGTCCCACCAAGTTCAGGTGTAAGCGAAGTGAAAGGCAAAAAAGAGAAAGTAAGATGGGCGCACGCATCTTTATACCAAGAGGGCGGGGCCTCTGTGGTGACGCTGACGCCCACCTGCCGTAAAGGCGTGATTGTATTACTTCAGGTAACCGCACGGGGGCGCAATTCCCATAGTCAATGTGTTGCACCGAGTGAACATGACTGATAAGGGAATAAGCCATCATGTAAAGCAGGCAGCCTGACCAGGTCCAGATTTGCCGCCGACGTCTTCCTTGTGTGTTGATAGACCAGGAACCAGCAGAATCCAAAAAGCAGGAACCAGTTATCATAAATCCAATTAAGTATGCATCCTTAAGATCCACAGATGACAGCAGAGATAGACACATCATCAAGTCTTCCAAGTCGATGAGATATCCAGCTGAGTGCATGCCAACAGGTCAAATCGGCTCGCCTACAGCCTGTCTTGTCTTTGAAGAAATGTTATCAGTTGTGTTGAGGGACTGAATTGAAGTCCATAGTTATGATTTGGAAGATTTTGTAAAAGAGAGGCTCTCAGACAGTTTCACAGACAAGACAAAGCAAAAGCAAAGCAGAGACCGAGAGGAGACGTCCGCCCTTGAGAAGAGCAAGTGTTTAATTAATACAGCCTTTTTTTTTTTTTAAATCACTTTGGCCTTGGTTGTTCTCAGGCTGTTATTCTGTGAGTAGCAAGTCGGCCGTCTGGCCTAAAACATTTGATTGTTGTACATGATGATTGATTGTTTTGGATGGGTGTGCTCTGTTTACATGTGTAAAAAGCTTACTTTTAAGATTCCAACAGGAAGTTGGCTTGAAACACAGCAGTGAAGGCTACCTATAGGACATATCTTGTTGGCAGGCCGTAGACTGAGGAAGTCCTCTGGATGGGGACGAAACGTTTTTCACTTAAAGTAACTGATTCAGATGACACAATTTAACCTTTTCTGTTGTTATCTACCTGGATGATTGAGCTTACAACCTTTATTCTAGAAACAGAGTTTTGAACCAACTAGAAATTTTAATGTTTTGGGCATCCTTATAATAATCAAAATGTATCACAAAAAATATTTGTCACTCCTCCACCCTAGTGTGAATTTGGAACAAGTTGGGAGTAGGCCTTTGAGATATGAGGCTTGATTTAAATTCAGGTAAAATGCACAATAGGAATGATCCACAGCATCAGGATTTGGTGTGTTTTTCACTGATGTTTGTCACATACCGTCAGGAAAGTGGATTCAGGCTATCTTTTTTTATTTCAAACAGCCAGGCTTTTTACTGGCCAAAACCTGCAGGTACATCCCTGCTGTGCTAGGGGTCTCGTTGAATTGATAAAGGAGCCTGCAGTTTCCTTTTATTTCCACTCATATTCTATCTGTACTGTACTGTATATGGCCTTACTCTGTGTAGAAATGCTTGACAAAATCACTCCACTTTGCTTGGCAGGAATATAGAGCCCACTTAAGTAAATCAGTCTTTAAAGGAAGACAAACACTGGAAATGAATGAAGCTATACATTTATGGGCGCACAGCCTGTGCTTACAAATCAGTCTTTTAAAACTCGGCTGCTTTCTAAAAATAAAAAATAAAATGACGTTTTCATATGTCTGAAGATTTAAAAGCATGGATTGGCAAGGTTAAAGGTACAATATGCTGGTGAAGATTCTCAGTCATCCAGGACATGATAAAATAAAAAAAGGCGTTCAATACAGAAACAACTGGACTTTATTTGTAACAGAAGACGTTTCGCTTCTCATCCGAGGAGCTTTCTCAATTAAAGGTACAATTAAAGGTACAATACAAATAATTTTTCCTTGACAATATGAGTGAAAACTTGTTTTTGAGAATCATTTATGGAAAATGTATCAATAAATTAATCTCAAAATGTGATAAGCCTTATCTTTAAAAGTATCTGTCTTGTCCTGAAAGGCGCTTTTAAATAAAATTATTATTATTATTATTATTATCCATTGTTGCACTATTAGCTCATTCTTCTGTGACACAATCAATGCTAAGTATTTAACTAACTTGTCAGTTTTTTTTCCCCTTTGGCTTCTCCTTTATTCAGGGGTCGCCAAAGCAAACTGTCGCACGAAGACTTGGCAATTAATTTTATGCCTGATGTTCCGGGAATTGAACCAGCGATCTTCCAATTACAAGCTCAACTTCGCTAACCTCTGCGTCCTCACTCCACTCTGAATACTAAATAATAAAAGTGGAAGTAGCAAGTACTTGGACTTTAAAATTTAGCAAATTATTCCACAATGTGTTTGCAATAAATGGTCAAATTTACTCTTTGAATTAATGTTTCAAGAGCTTTACAATGTTCATAGCTAAATGGATGCTACTGAAAGTATAAATATAGGTTTGGGTAAACAAACAGGAAAGGTGTTTAAAGTAAGTCCCTAAGAAATCCCCCTATAAGGATACTATGTTAAAGCAGAGTATATTCAAGTAAAAATTGTAACTTTGTCATTCTGTCTGTCTGGAATAGGTGGGGTTAAATATTTGTTAATCAATTATGAGTAATACTCCATAATATACAAATTTATAAATTACCTCGTTTGGGCACCACCTCTCTCTTAGAGAGGAAAATCAGTCTCTATTTACTCCATAATAATGTAAAGTGAGTTATTTCTCATGTTTAAAGAAGTAAATTGATTAAACACACAGACAACTGGATATTCACATATTCAGTCATGACTTTTATATATTTTATTACAAAATAATAATCTGTGATATGGC
>JBBPBX010052865.1:4591-17317 GCA_038048925.1 Garcialebias charrua
ATCTGTGATCAGACTGCAATTACTGAGTAAAAACTGAGAAAGAGCCACGCTACTCTCACAGGTGGTAGCATGTCTGATGGTGATTAATGTTGAAACAATCTGTAGTCATCATGCGTATAGCTGCATAAATTCATACAGTTTCTAAACATCTGTACATTTAAGAGATTTTTTGCTTACAAAAACAAACAAACACAAACAAATCAAACAGTTGACTGTTGTGACCTCTCTCACATCTGACCCCAGTTTCACACAATGTAAGCAATAAACCATAATTTAAAAATGCAGGAGAAAAACGATCCAAGACTCTGAACCACAAAAACAGATTGCCATTTTTGGGGCCTTTCCCATAAGTCTCATCCCTTGGTAATTAGTCAGCAATTGGAGATAAAGCGTGTGATTAGGAGTGAAAACAACGCAGGGATTGCAGACTGTGGTTTGGAATGGCAGATTCCTTCAGGGAGACATGGGTCTGTCACAGAAGGGAGCTCTTGATTTAAAGGCGTTGACTCGGTAAATTGCGCCTTGTGTGAGACAGCGCAGGCACTTTTAATTGCAAACATAAAATTACAGACTGAGAAACTGTTGCATGCGCCACGCAGAGCGTATTTAGACAGACTCGCAGATGTAGCTTATTGCTTTGGTCATCAAAAGTATTGTCAAGACTTCCATTTGTTCGCAGGATGCACATGTTCAAGCATGAGCACACGAAGACAAAAACTACTCTTCATTTCGAATTTTAAGGTTTATTCAATTCAATTCAGTTTATTTATATAGAGCCAAATCACAACAGAAGTCATCGCACTGAACAGAAACATTCCCTTACATACAAAAGCCAATTACTGTAGTAAAGTTCTGTATCTAAAGAAGCAGACTCGTTGAATCTTCACAGTTGCAGTCTCCCATCCTGAACAAGCACAAAGGCAACAGTGGAAAGGAAAAACTCCCTTTTAACAGGAAGAAACCTCCAGCAGAACCAGGCTCAAGATAAACGGCCATCTACTTTGACTGGCTGGGTTTGAGTATGAAGCCCCAAAGCAGACATAAGATGGACGTACAGACCAGCGCGCAAGAGTAAACTAGTTTTAAGGGGAAAATAAAAAAAAACTCAAAATCAAACAAAACCCGTTTTCAAACTGTTTTATTTGACGTGAAAATGTTATGGATCCACTGTTTAATTTTTTTTCTTATCCTGCTTCAGTTTGAAATGCAAAAATAATCCCAAATTGAAATTTTAAGTCAAAAACAAGACTTTCTTGTTGATTTTATTACACTAAATAATTAATAATCGCCTTCATGTTAAAAAGTTCTTCAGACTTTAAGCATGTTCTAGTGATATAAATACTGTAAGCTCCTCCTACTGAAGTAGTAATTGACTGATCAGAACATTTAATGTTTAATTTATTTTATACAGACAAAAATATAAAGTTATCTACAAATTCTGGTATTATACTGAAATGAAAAAAAAAACATGAATACAAATAAATAACATGATTTCATAATAACTGAGTCAGGTAGATGAAACACTTTTGTAAATTTTTGTTTTGTTTATTTAAAAAAAACTGAAACTAATACTTACGACTGAATAACCGCACGCATGGGTAATTTGGTATCATGCGCGGGTCTGTATGTCCATCCTGTGTCCAATTTTTTCATTCATTCGACCTTTATTTAGGCAGGTTGATGCCATTGAGCCTCAAGGACTCATTCACAAGAGAGACAAAGAATGATGACAACAATGGACAACAGCGACAACAGACTTATAAAGAGGCATAAAGATTTTTTTTTTTTTTTTTTTTACAAATTAAAATAAGATGGCAAAAAAGTAGCAAAAACAGCTAGATTATAAGGTGAATGTAGAAAACTAAAATCAGGAACGTGTCTGATTTGGCGCTTCATATTTGAGAGGAACAGGAAGGAGGAAGAAATGAACACAGAGGCAGGTCCAGATTATTCACACGTCTTTTATTTTTTATTTTTGCAAAAAAACTTGTGCATAATTTTATAAGTTATATAGTTTTGTTTTCCTCTAAAGAACATGTTTTCTCCAGAATAACGCAACTCAAATATAGCCGTTTTGTTTTATGACGGTTCATTGGCGGTAACTCTTTTTGCGTTGTGCAATTAGTATGTGGGACGCCTCTGACTCAAACACCCCTTCACCACACTGAAATGCTCTCATATGTACAAGCTGTGACATCCAGTTTGACAAAATGTCTACATAGAACTTATTTATTTATTTATTTTGTTTGGGGGTGACAGTGTGGTTTGTGTTTCTCTCAGTGGCACCAAACAGATTTGTGTCTCTATATTGGGCTTGGTGACGGTTACCACGCAACTATGCTGATCAATTTGTGGACGGATGTGTGTCGCGTTGCTTTTGAGGGTGTAAAACTTGCCAGCATACCACATGTGTGTGACTTTAAGTGTCCCTAAATACACAGTGCATGCTTCTGTGTGTGGCAAAGGACTCTGTGTTGATTGTGTGTGCGAGCGTGTGGAAGAGGGTATGCAATGTCAACTAACAGGAACAACAACAACAGTTGCGCTGGCTGCAGCCGAGCCTCAGTTATGTTGTAATTAGAAGTGGATGGAAATGTGGGACAACAGCGTCTTTAACCATAACCAAACATTTCTCCCAGGCAGAGGATTACAGGCACAAAGTGAATGTGGTCTGCTTTCCACATGTAGCAGATTCTCAGGCCACTGATCCTCGTCCGCTCCTCTGCCACTGGCCCTTTATGGGGTTCTGCATCCCAGATGTGTGATACGGTCATCTTTAACTACTTGAGTGACTCACCCTCCCTTCCTATGAACTTGCATGCAAAGTGTGGGTATTTTATCCTCCAGTCTGTGCTGCCTCCCACTGGTTGGGCATGATACAGACGGTGGCACAACACTGATGATAGGTATTGCAGTCTTTTCACGTTTGTGTCACCCTCATTGGAGAAAGTGCACCAAAACCTGGTGCAAGATTCCCCGACTTTTGTGATAAATCACATGGAAACACTTGGTGCAACTGAATGGGATTAAAGTGAGTTGGAGAAACTCTAAAGAGCGGGTGCACATGTGTGTATTTTTCCAGTGACAAAAAGTGACTAATTTTCGACTGCAGCTTGGTTTTTAGAACAAAACCGCCGCACGCGGGAAGAAGTTTCAAGCTCTACCACCATGTCCTGGCACCAAGAGCACAGCTGAGAAAACTTGTAAACAGTCAACCATAATCATACGTACCCTGAAGAGACATGATTAATGCAATCCCTGCCTGTCTGAAAGTGCCCTCTTTTTTTTTTTCTTACTGGTGCGCAATTTGGATGGGAAGATCCACTGCAATGGTTGTGCGATGGAGGAGTTTTATCCAATTTGCTGTCTTGATCAGGTTACGGTGATGGCATGCTGTGCTAAACCCAGTGAAATGTGCAGCCTGGGGATTCTCTGGAGCTGTTAACTGCTGCCCCGTCTCTGTTTCTGTTCCACGGCGCTGACCTCTGTGCATCTTCGCAGATACCGTATTTTTCGGACTATATGTCGCACCTGAGTATAGGTCGCATTGTCCAATTATTGCCAAAGAACAGGAAAAATCCATATATAGGTCGCACCTGAATATAGGTCGCACCTACGTCAAAATGTGGTCCGAGTGTTTAGCTCTGCTGCAAAGGTCTGCCACAGGAGCGCACAGCAAGGCTTTTAAGAAGATTAACACTTAAAAACAATTACCGGTATTTGTTTGATAAAAATTATAGCAAATATGTGTCTGAGCTGAACTTTTCTTTAATAAATGAATAATTTTAGCAGAATAAACACCTAAAAAATGTATATTTGTTAGCTGACATTATTGTAAGAGTGTGTCTCAGTTTAATTTTTGTTAATAAATTTTACAAATCAGCTTATTTTATAAAAAGCCATAAACAGGTCGCACCTGACTATAGGTCGCAGGCCATGAAAAAATGATAAAAAGCCGTGACCAATAGTCCGGAAAATACGGTAGATAGATGGATTTGGGGCTTTAGTAGTTTAAGTAGCTGCAATAAAAACAACACAAAGCTCGCGTTGTTTTCCAAACATTGTTCAAATGAGAGGGGGGGGGACGGGGTTCGGGGTGCTGGTGCCAGCACCCCGAGCCCTCTTCATGGGACTGGCTCTCAGCAGGACTAGCGGAGCTTTCAGTTTGGAGCCTGACCCTTTACATTCCTGTTCTCTATCATGCACTTCAACCTCCTGGCGGCTCACTCAGGTAAGGGAGAATCCCCACACCACACACACACACACACACACCTCCTCGTGTCTGCACGGCAGCAGCAATGCTAAGAGTTTGACTGCAGACAGAAGGGTTTGCTCAGCAGCCTGTTGCTCTGGTTTGTTTGGAGCTGCGGTCCTTGCTGGAATATGTAACCAAATTCCTTTCCCTGTCCCACAATCGGAGCTCGCTGCCAGCTTCTCTGGCAATGAGGCCCTGAATTAGGGCCAGTCCTCCTGCTCATCCCACAAAACCTTTCATGTTCCCAAACCGCAGCCTGAGAGAGGCGCCTTGGTTTCAACAGCAGCAGACCAGCATATGTTTGCCTAATTCCTGAGACATGATGACAGTGGTCTTCTAGCCGCGAAAAGACAGCTTCAGGATCTTTTTTCTTCTTCTCCCCCTCCTAACGCTGCACTTTAATTATTTTTTTCTGTTGTTGATGACTTCCAATACTTACACACCACATGTTTTCTCATTACACGTTTTTATTCTTTTTTTTTTCTTTTTTTTTTACGAGCAGTTCCCCCACACTCCTAAATTTCTCCTCCTCCTGTTGCTCAGCCACCCGTCTCCTTCCACAAAGCTTTGCTAGCCCATGACCTCGCGGGTGGAACAAAAACAAAAAAATCCGCAGGAGAGGTTTTTCACTGCCCATCGGGAGATGGAATTATGGTGACCGGTTATTGCCCACAAACTGCTGGGTGTAAGGTGCAGAGAGGTGGACACAGTCTTCCTGCCACAGGTCACAGCAGATTACAGAAACCCCGACCTGATCTCGTAAAGACTGGGGCGTCGGAGAGCAACACCCAGAGCTGCGCCCGCTGATGCCCTCTTGAACTTCTGCTCATACTGACAGGCACCTCATGCAATCAGAGCCTTTGCTTTTTTCTTTTATTCTTAAAGAGAGTTTAAGTGATTTTTACAAAACTAAATGAAATTTAATGGTAGAGGATAGGGAAAAATATGACAATTTTTATCACTGTATAAGTCGTGGTTTTTTTTGCATAATTTGCATGCCCTGAGACATATTGGCCGAAACGACGTGTTTATGGATTTCTTTTCCCATATTTATAAACCAATTTTTGTCTGCGATATGACCGTTTTCATTCTGATTGAAAGTATTGAACACTACTATTTTCAGCTGCTAGATGGCACTCGAGTAGTATGGAATGCCATTGCGTAATAGGTAAAAGTGGCAATTAATGACACAATCGGCTTGCCATAGACTGACGCCATCATCTGCCTCAGAAACCGAATCAGCTTCATTTCGCTACGTCGCTCCAACGAAATGCAGCTGATTTGAATGTCAAAGTGCATTTATTAAGTAAAAGTTCAACTGAGACACACCTTTATTGTAATTTCGAGCAAACAAATAATTGTTTTAGATGCTTATCTTGTTAGATTTGGAAGAAATGGACCGAGTTGCCCTCTTCATGTTCATGTTTCTGCGTATCGGCTTTTGAAATGCAGCAGATTTTACCGTCAAAGTGAATTTATTAAGCAAAAGTTAGACTGAGACACACCTTTGCTATGATTTCAAGCAAACAAATAATTGTTTTTAAGTGTTAATCTTGTTAAGTTCTTGCTAAAGTCCTCATGTGCACGCTCTCGCGGCCACTATCTGGCAGCCCATCGATATTGGCACAACACCGGCCCACATTTCCAGGTTGTCAGCGGTGATGCATAATAGATGCGACGTATACGGCGAAGCGACATATTTATGGATTTTTCCACTTTATCATACATATTTGGACTGATGCGACTCAAAGGACGGTGTGACGTGTACGGCGGAAAATACGGTAGTTTTCACCACAACCGGTCAGTTCGCAATATCTCTACAGTGACGAATGAACAAGGTTTATTTTTTATATTTTTGTACTCAAACTTGAATTATTCTAACAATAAACTGTTACGCAGTCGTTTAAACTCCAAAAAGAACACCCTGTGACATGCCCTGGCCCCCTGTTGAACTCCTCTCCACGTCTGCTGAAGCCGCGCGCTTCAGCATCACAAAGATTTCGTCTGTGGTGTCAGAGGAGGGTTTTACTGATGGCGTGATAATCGCAAAACCCACAGGAGGCGTTGCTCTTAATGCCCACGCAATCCTCAGTGTAATCTCTAACCTCTGTCTTATTAAACGCAGAGACTATTTGCTGGTGAGGTGAGACACAGAGCCACAAATCGGTTACAGAGCCAAGGAGGAGCTCGACGGAGCCAAAAGAAATAAGCACTGCTACAAAATATTCAGACCTTAATGGGGAATAATGGTTTGCTTTGAAGGGGAAGGCTCTCATATTTTCTCCTCTTTATCAGTCACCCTGCCTTTACTCACCCCCTAGGCCAGACTTTTGGGAGTAAGACTCCCTGGATCACTTCACCCGCCTGTGGCTGACATTGCATGTGTTTAGTTTTACCGCTAGCTTCCTACGGCTTACTGCGGCCCTGATATCCTCTCATATGGCGTGTGACACACACTTATCCCAGGCAAATCTTTGCTTCCAGTCCTGCCAAGTCAAATAACTTTGTATATTGCTGACGTCTCACCCAGTGTTGTTGGACCTTTTAAGAATGTGTGTTTTCTCTGCTTCTTCGTGTTCGAATCTGACCGTCGTTTCAAAGACTCAATCGTTAAATTCTCAGCACCGCTTGCTGAAACGTTGGGAGTTTATTTTATTTTTTTCCCCCTTGCATGTACAGACAGCCGCAGTACATTTTTAGCAGCCGCAGCAGGAGCAGTGTGTATTTTAACGCGCCGGCCATATGTGGCACCCTGACCTCCTTCATAAACAGAACGACCTACAAAAGAAAGAAAAGGGGCAGTGAAGGGGTGTTTTGGGTGGGGTTCTGTTGGGGTATTTTGAAAATCATCTTGGAGTCCATCAAAAATAGTGGGCAGCACTTAAGTGCCTTTAGCTGAGGTCCATCTTGTTAATTAAGCTAAAAATGTTGCCCGTCTGTTCAGCAGAAGGAAGACAGAATTAACTTGAAAAAAGGGTCTGTCCCCCAACATCCACTCCCTCAGGCAACTTCAAATCCATCCTGCATCCTTTGTGCTTTGTTCCACAGACTTGGATGCACAACAGTGGCTGCGCGGGCACAACAATTAACTTTCCATGAATAAACAGCTCTTTCTCTCCGAAACACACGATCAATTTCAGCATTAGAGCCTTTGATTGATGTGGGTGGCCAGATTTAGAATGGTGGTCACTCTAGGCGGGCCCTCGAGCATTGCAGCGCCTGCAAACGCCCCACCCACCCTACTCAAGTCACTGCGTTGCGGTGCTCTACCTGCGGGTATCAGGTGTTGTGAGAGCATTGGTGGAAGGGTTGGGGGCAGGTTTGGGTGTAATTACACATGCATGCAAAGGGAAGGCCTCTGAGAGTAATGAGGTTCAGAAGATGCTGCCATCTCGGCGGGTGGTCCCTCCCTCCACTCCGACAGCGATCCCACTGCCTCTCTGTCTGCGGCCGCTCACGCGAGTTGCCCAGGTACACGCCACCCCCACACCTCTTCGTGCTCAGACAATGGGATGTGCTTCAGTGAGGGGAACCTGGAAAGAGCGCCCACCCCCGTCGCTCCAGCCAAGCAGGCTCCCAGAGCCGCTCGCAGGCATCTCATCACATTACACGAGATCAAAAGCAATAAGCTAATTACAAATGGCTGCGGGCACGCAAACAGTAAATACAGAATCCACCTAATTGATTTGATCCTCTCAACGCGAAGCGAAAAATTTATCAAAGCCGTGGCCTAAAATTTGAGCCTGCGTTTTTGTGGGGCGACAGTGACAATTGGATGAATTAAAAGATTGCGTCAAACTCATTGAACCAAAATAAACTCGAGTGACACCAGCACAATTCACACAGCTAACATGGGAAAGGAGAGACGTGTAATTTTAGGCCTCAGGGTAACGCCTTACACACTTTTAGCCTCACTTGTTGTTTGTTCATCTGTTTTCTGTTCTTTTTATTTCTACAGTGAAGCAGTGGAGTTTCTTCCATCATTTACTGCTGCAGCAGTTATGGAGGGGGGTAGAGGATGTTTTATGCATGCCACAATGTGCATTCTAAGAGCAAAAGCATTAAGAATGATAGCAAAAAAAAAAAAAAAGCTAAAGGTTTTCGTCAATGTTTACTTATTCATGACGCTCCGAGAAAAGCAGAGTATTTTAGAGCAAATCCATGTTTTGATTGGAGAAGCTTCCCCCGCAGAAATCTTTTTCCACCTGAAGACATGCACGTTAATGACAGTTTGAGGTGGTGCCGCTGGAGCACAGCTATCGTGTTCTAAACACATGCAATATCAAAGAGGGGGGAGGAGTGTCTTCTTTTCCATACAAAATTTGTGTTGCATGATAAATTCATTATTCCTTGAATGTTTACCACTTTTTAAAATTCTTACTTCTACATTGAAACTGATTTTCATCACTTGCCGCCATGAACGGTATGTTTACAGGACTAAATGGGTTAAACAGTAGCCACATTTTATTGAAACTCTCGGAAAGTAATGATTTTGTGTGCATCTACAGTTGACGCATTTTTGGAGACAACTTTTTCAAGATGCCTGTCATACATAATAAAGCCCATAAAATGGCTTTAATTCAGTCAGTTTTACAAATTATGTGATTGATTTGATGTGGTGCAGCTGAGATACATCACAAATGCATTCTCTCAGCTCTACCAGGTTGTGCAAAATTTTCCTTTATTACTTAGTAATGCAAAAAATGCCATATATACCAGTAGTCCCTCGCTTCTTCGCGGTTCGACTTTTGCGGACCCGTTCTAGTCAAAGTCAACTTTATTGTCAGAACTGCAATATGTACAGGACATACACAGGATTGAAATTGTGTTTCTCTCAGTCCCTCAGTGCAACAGTAACCATTTAAACACTAAAACACTGAAACATTTAATAAACATAAGCATAAAATAGTAAAAGTGTAACACTGTCCTGAGTTTTTGCATAGTAGTATAAAAGTATGAAAATTTACACCAACACTAAAACACTAAACATTTAATGAACATAAGCATAAAATGAAATAATAAAAGTGTAATACTGTCCTGAGTTTTTGCATAGTAGTATAAAAAGTATATCTATAAAATAAACTGAAGGTTCTAGCATTGACATTTGCAAAGAGTGGCAAAGCAGCATATGAGTTAATGTACACAGTATATGTATGAGGTAGTTGATGTTGGTATAGAGGCAAAGTGGCATATGCAGTAAGGCACATAAGGCACATTGGGCATCCTTAAATAAGGCTAGTCAGAGAATACTGTATATGTATCAGCAGTAGTGTAGATATAAAAGTAGTGTAAATGTAAACAGTAGTAATAAATGTAAACAGTAGTAATAAATGTAAACAGTATTAATAAATGTAAACAGTGAATGTAAACAGTAGTATGACTATAGGCAGTAATGTAATACAAACATTAGTGCAAATATGAGAAGTAGTGCAAACTGAATGAGCACATGACCGAGAGTTTAGTGAATAACCCGTTTGATGACACAGAGTCCAGTGTTAAAATCTTTGTGTTGTGTGGTAATGTGTGAGAAAGTTTTTTGTGTTAAGGCAGTTCAAATGGGAGGGGAGGCAGAGCAGGCAGAGTGTTTAGCATCCTGACTGCCTGATGAACAGAGCTGTCTCTCAGTCTGCTGGTTCGAGCCTGGAGACTCCTCAGTCTCCTCCCTGAAGGCAACAGGCTGAAGCAGCTGTGTAGTGGGTGTGTGGGATCACCTGCCATGCAGAGGGCTTTCCGAGTGAGGCGGTTGCTGTGTAAGTCCTGCAGTGAGGGGAAGGAGGTGCCGACGATCTTCTCAGCTGCTTTCACGATGCGCTGGAGGCTCTTGCGGCAGGATGCAGTACATGCACCAAACCACACAGTGATGCAGCTGGTCAGGACACTTTCTATGGCACCTCTGTAGAAGGTGCACATGATGGGGGTTGAAGCTCCAGCCCTTTTCAGCTTGCGGAGAAAGTAGAGGCGCTGGTGAGCCTTCTTGGCCAGTGATGCAGTGTTCCTGCTCCAGGACAGGTCCTTTGAGACGTGCACTCCCAGGAACTTGGTGCTGTCCACTCTCTCCACTGTGGTGCTGTTGATGGTCAGAGGGGCATGTTGGGCATCCCTCTTCCTGAAGTCCACAACAATCTCCTTTGTCTTCTCCACGTTGAGAGTGAGATTGTTGTGTCCGCACCACAAGGCCAGGCGGCTCACCTCGTTCCTGTAGTCCGTCTCATCGTTGTTGCTGATGAGACCTACCACTGTTGTGTCGTCCGCAAACTTGATGAAGTGGTTGGAGCTGTATGATGGTGTGCAGTCGTGTGTTAGCAGGGTGAATAGAAGGGGGCTCAGCACACATCCTTGTGGGGCCCCTGTGTTCAATGTGATGGTGCTGGATGTGTTACTCCCGACCCGTACTGTCTGTGGTCTCCCGGTCAGGAAGTCTAGCAGCCAGTTACACATTGAGGTGTTCAGCCCCAGACTGTCCAGTTTAAGGATGAGCTGTTGGGGGATGATGGTGTTGAATGCCGAGCTGAAGTCGATGAACAGCATTCTAACATAAGAGTCCTTCGTGTCCAGATGTGTGAGAGCTGTGTGGAGGGCAGAGGAGATGGCATCGTCGGTTGAGCGATTAGGTCGGTATGCAAATTGGAAGGGATCCAGGGAGGCAGGGAAGGGGTTTGTGGACATCCAGTCCATAATATTGTACCCAAAAAACACACGATTGTCATCTTTGATATTACTCACATGACTGGAACCGTACTGGATGCAGTACTGTACAGTAAAAACTTAAGGAAAAAATAAAATACTTCAGACAGGTGCCACCATTTTGTAGTTTTCTCTCAGTAATTCTCCACTATATTCCCGCTCATAACGAATACATTTCCCAGAAGGCAAAAGGGCCTGGTCCAGAAGCCCCATTTCGTCCTACTGTAAAAAAAAAAATAATAATAATAATCCAGAGGTAAAGTTTTGATCTGATTGGTGTCCAGCAGATGCAGAGAAGCCACACTGAACCTACCGATCTGGACCAGAACCGGATCAGACCCAGACCTCCAGGCCCATCTGTGAATCTTGAGAGCTGGTAGCCGCCCACGAGGACTTCTAAGTGGTGATGCATGCTGAAGGTCCGGAGCTGTCTGCATAGCCCTTCGGGACTTTTTTAAAAACCTAGACTTGGACTCAAATTGACCACCTATTCCTGTGCCAGACAAAAGAAGGTTTGCTACCTGATCACAACGGTTGTGAATATGTAGCATTTCAATTACGACATACAGCAATAGGTGTGAAATTGACATAATTTTCTCCTTTTCCTGCCCTGGCTCTCACAGGTCACGGTGGCACAACTGGTAGAGCTGCTGCCTCTCAGCGAGAAGGTTGCCGGTTCAAATCCCGGTCCGGGGCCTTTCTGGGTGGAGTTTGCATGTTCTCCCTGTGCATGCGTGGGTTTCCTCCGGGTACTCCGGTTTCCTCCCACAGACCAAAAAACATGCTTGTTAGGCTGATTGGTGACTCTAAATTGACCCTAGGTGTGAGTGTGAGAGTGGATGGTTGTTTGGTGTGAGTGAGACAGGTCCCTCTTGTAAATGAGTCCCCGTGACTCAACGAGGCTAGCCTGTATAAATAAAGGTTGAATGAATGTACTGTACACTCATAATCTTTTGGCCTGATAGTAAAATATGAGCCCTTAATTCCAAAGTGTTCTAAAATGTTGTGGTACAAGTAAGTCACTGAATGCACAGTGTTCAAATATAAAGTAGAATCTGTCTATTTAGCTATCTATTTTTATAGAGTCTAAAGATTAAAGCTCTGGGGTTGAGAAATTGTAGTAAAGTGTCCCAAAGGCACCCAGTTTTCTCTGTGCTTCTGCCTGTGGCTCATTATTTTCCTATTTATCTTGCATAACTAACCTCAAATTATCCATAAAAACATAAAGCCTAACAATTCTTCCCACTTCATCTGGCTCTGATTACTGTTTTTACAGCATGGAATTAAATGTGCTGGATGGCTGACCTCGTGCATGTACGAGCTCCAGGAGAGGAGGAGGAGAGCGGTGTGACTTTAAGGAAAAAAAAGGAAGAAGAAAAAAGAAAACCTATTCTTTGTTTTCTGTTAAGGGACACGTCGTTCCAAACTGCTTCCATGTGGCATTCGTCAGATCTGAGGAGCGAGGTGGCAACAGATAATAATGCAAATAAAACGCATGGCCGTTAAAGGGAACGTAGCAGCTGCGCCGTTTGAAATCACTCGTCGTCACTCAGCCGGTTGTGTGGGAGTGCAATTGCCAGAACGAGACTGAGTAAAGCGTTATAAACTTACAGTTTCAATTATGGAAATGTTTGCATGAGCTCTTGACGGATGAGGGGACCACTTGTGTTTGCTGCAGTCTGAGAGAGTTCCCTATCTGTGCCTACAAAGACCACAGTAGCAGGTGTCTAATGTGACCATTTTGGTTATTCAACACATGAGTCCATTATAACCGCTGAACCGTGAGA
>JBBPBX010052866.1:12583-24051 GCA_038048925.1 Garcialebias charrua
GATAGTAGTTTACACAAACCATCCCAAGTAACGCTAGGACACATGCTGTGACCCCACGCAAACAGTCAAACTATTACCTGAATGTCTCCCTCAAAAGAAACCTCTCATTTCATCAGGACTTTATCAGTCGGTGCATTACCTGGATGTTGTCAGGTGATAGTTTAAAAGGTGTTCTGGTTGTTTTTAAATTGATTGAACCTGCCGTGGTCTCTGTGTAGTAAAATTTGCTGTGCAGGTTATGTCACAAACGTTGGCGAACGCAGTCACAGCACAGTTATTGCTTTCACAGTGGAGTTTTACAGGTTAAAATATTTTTATTTATTGTTTTATCATTTCAAACACATTTATTTTCCTCATATTGCATCTGTTAGATAAATATCTTATAAAGAGTCGTTTTGGCGAAGGGGCAACTCAAGTTTGTTTGTTTGTGTTTGGTGCTCACTGACAGCACACTAAGTGTTGTAGTGACACACTTAATCACGTGTTAGAGCCGGTACCTGAGATCTGATTGCTCCAGACGCATTTTAATGCCAGGTGTAAACCGCTGGACCTAAAGCTGTTAATTTGTGACTGAGCATGTATGCATGCTAGTAAAAGGTCAGAAGAGGACTTGGTTTATTTGAGGAAACAAAACTGCACCGTGTCAAGTCTTAATGTTTTCTCCTGACTACACAGAGAAGCATCTTTAGGTTTCTGATAGCCATTGAAAAGATTTTGTAACACAACTTGTCTGCACCCCACTGTGTGAATTCACCTGTTTGATTTTTGCCATCGATCTCCGTTCATTCGCACCGCTGTCTCCCCTGCAGCTAATGGATACAACAGTGCCAGGGCCTCCCCAGGTCTGCTCACAGTCTCCAACAGCAACAGTCTGGGGAAAGTAGTTCCGGCCAAGTCTCCACCTCCACCTCACAGCCCGCAGATCAACAGCCGTAAGCCAGACCTCCGAGTCATCACCTCACAGGGAGGAAAGAGCCTCATGCAGATGGTGAGACCAGCAAAGCCCAACTTACACTGTCTGGGTGCATTTACTTAAAAATTTGACCATTTGCAGTATGACACGACACAACTTCCTGCAATTATTATTAGAAGGTTTAGTTGTCTGAGGTAAAAGAAAACGAGTGATAACAAAGCAGTGACACAGATAAAACACAAAATCCCCCTCAGGAAAATGTAAAGATGGACATCAACATACATCATTAATTAAATTTGTTTGTTTCTCAGTTGTAACAATGCTTCTAGGCAATAAATCATGCACAGATAGAGAGCCCGTTTAAATGGTGCCGCATTCGCTAAGAAAATGTATTTGTGGCTTAAGCAGCAGAGTTGAGTGCAAGCGCTGAACCCATAACAAACGTGTAGTTTTTTTTCTGTTATTGCCAAACAACTATTCTGTGCAGTGCGTCTGCCGTTGCCTCTTGTTTTGTTTTGTTTATTGAATTAAGAGTTTTCATTTCTAACCTGGGCCTGAAGCCCGGCTCGGTCCGGCTCAAATTTGGGCTGGGCCATAATAATGTGCTGGATGGGCGGACCGGGTCAGAGTCTGACTTTTGATTGCATCAGCGGACATGCGCGGCTGATGATCCAATTATATGGCAACATGGCTTGCCATACAATCACCAGCTGAACGCGGCCATTTGACCGAGTACTGACCAGTCTCGAAAGAGGTTTTTAAAAAAAAAAAAGTTCAGTTAAGCTTCAGATGGGACTATACTGCCAGAAGGACTTTAGCAGACTACTCGAGTAATCTACACATCGATTCCTAGGACATCTATCGAGTTTTTTTATTTCACATCCAGTATTCATAGTGACGTCATTACATCACAGTTACAGAACGGGAAATGAATCAACTTCCTGTTTGGAGCTCGAACCGGTGTTACACCATATTCTGTGACCACCGTACATTGTGATCGTAGGGGGCGGCGTTGCATATGCTGTTGCAGGTCACAGAACATGGTGTAACACCAGGTTCAACCGGCCGAACCAGAACCATCTTCTGACCTTGTTTCACAAACAAAAAGCAAAACATATTAATCTCTAAGCCTATAAAAAGCCTATAAACATTTTAACCTCTAAAACTAAAACTAATGCGCAGCATCGCAGGCGGTGGTGCAGGGTGGTCGACCACCCCACTGTTTTTAGCTTTGGTTTTTTTACGTGCCACACGTTTCTTTCACCTTTGCAGCTTAATAATAATCACAACTAATAGTTTTGGTTTTCCTGTGACTTATTTGCAGTATAATAAATGGTAGGAGCATAATATACACTCCCAATGTTTTGTTGGTCTTTTTTTTTTTGTAAAAAAAATAAATAAATTGCGGTTTTATTTTATTTTTATTGCATCATGAGAGCCTTTGATGTCATCAACTACTCGAGTTCTACTCGGGTTTTATTATGTTAATGTCGAGTTTAAAAGTGATGTAGTCGTTCAACCCCTAACTGCCAGGCAGCGATCCGTCGCCCAAATGGATGTTCAGCCGCTGCACTCAGCGCGACCGACCACCCAAGCAGGTGAAATCCCAAAGCAGACATGTCAGAGCAGGGTCCATGTCTGAATGATGCAGAATGCAGGCAGAAGTAGGGATTTAATGCGCTTTGACGGCCATTCAATGACAAACACCTCCGATCTTCTGCCCCTTTTATTCAGTCGCGCACGTCTGCCGACCATTAATAACTATAGGCTATAAGCAGTCCAAGCTTAATTAAAAATATCGGGGTGGGTGGGTTTGGTTTCGGACCTGTAATTACTGTTAATTTGCAAGCCAGGTGGGGTTCGCAAATGATGGCTGGAGCCGGGCCGAATTTTTGGGCCCGAATCCAACTCTATATTGAACTGCATGATTTAAGTCTGAAGAAACGAGGCATATTGGCAATTTAACAATTTATTAATTTAGCAAACGGGCCCCAATAGTATGTGGAAGAACCATACACAGCCACAGCAGCCTGGCATCTCCTCATGCTGCTCACCATTTGGTCACACACTGCTGTGGAATTGATCTTTTTATGAATACTGGCGTGTGCATGCATAAACCCAGGCACCACATGCCCCACTACATTCATAGCTACTTCCAGGTTGGTGTTCAGCTTTAGGCTTTTGGTCCTTTACGCTTGCTTTTTTGTTAAACTTTATACAAACAATTAGTTTATCGGTATTTTATGTTGTGATAGCGAAATGTCCTCACTGTGCAGTGTTGCCAGATGTTGAAATGATTGCAGAGCACAGCTGAAACATTGGTAGATATGAACACCGTTTAGTCAAAGAGCGTTTCAAAGAACCGGAAGCAGGCATGAATATATCTAGACCACAATGCATCACAAAGTACTGACTATATGTGCATTAGTACTCATAAAAAGGTCAATGGTATTTTTATTTTTCAACAATGTTGCTTGTCAGCCATTATGGTTTTGCTGGTCACTCTGGAGTGAACAGCCCACCTGAGTTTGTCCTACAGGTGTAAAATAATGTTGAGGTCAGAACTGCAGGCAGACCATTCCATCTTCTCCACTTCCAAATTCTGGAGGTTGTTTGATAAACACTGCTCTGTGGTGTGAGCGTTGTCGTCTTGGAGGATAAAAATCTGTCCCAGACTGTGGAGATGTGAGATTGCCACTGGTTGCTCACAGGTGTTGACAATCAGACGCCACACAGGCACCTGACAGTCAACACCTTGGGTACCAGAAGCTCAAAATAAAAGTCAGTAGCAGAATAAGATGTTTGGCATCAGCAGAGAGGGTTTGTCGAGTTTTCATTGGCGTCACCCACATTTTGATCTTTGCTGCTCATCTCAGAAATGTATTTTCTTTACAAATGTAGCTCCGTTGAAAGAGAAATAAACTGGTTTTCTAACAATACAAGAGTTATTGCCATGAATTAGTGTTAGGACAAAGAAACACTCAACAAAACAAACAATTTGTTGGATGACTGACATCTTTTTTTTTGTTTTTTTTGTTTCAGGGATTTTGAGCATTTTTTTTTCTTTACACTTGACCAACATTTCAATATTTGATCTGGTAAAGTTGTAGTGAATCATCCCACTCCCACTGGGATAAATAAATGGTGTTACAGTGCTGAAGCTTTCCATCAAACAGATGACGACTGTTTCCTAGAATCAAAAAGATTAATGTATGATCCAAAACTGAGGAGAAGCTCTTAACCATCTGTAGTTAAAGTGATGCAGATATGGAAGTTGGGGCTTTTCATATACATTTTCACAGCTATTTCAGAGTTATAACCCTCTCTGTTACCTTTTGCAGACAGAGGAGGAGCTGGAATTGGTAAACGAGGTGATTTTCTCCCACTTGAGTCACTCGCATGAGTCGCTGCCGGTCCACACATTCTTAGCATGGATTCAGAACTCTGCAGGGGTTTCTTGTTGTTCCAGTCGTGCTTCACTGACACTTCCTGGGATGGTCTTGAGTTTGTGCCCCCCACCTGAATGCATGTGGTTCAGGACTCATGAGTGTGTCGTTCCAGCGTTTTTTTCAGCCTTCACATCACAGTCATGGAGGTTTTAGGGTTAATGAGCCCCGTGCATTAATACGTACATGGTGCGTTTTCAGAACCGTCTACCCCCCCTTCAGGTTTGAACCAGGCCCACTTCATCTTTCTGTATAATGGCATCTGAAGCATGGGTGTTTCTCACTCTGCATTGTGGTGCAAAAACACCACAGAGCATGTTTCTCGTTCACTCACACACTCGCATACACTCATCTCCACCATTCACCTAAAAGGTTGAGTTTTAAAAATCCCTGGAATTACATTAAAGGCATTAAACTCACTTAATTTTTTCCTCAATTACTTTGTATTAACTTTGTAATGCATTTTGATGTACAGTAAAATTACACAATAAGTGAAATGATAGGTTTAAAGGTTCTTTTTATTGTGGACTTGAGATAAAATCAACAAGATTATGTCAGGAGAATGAAACTGATTAGGTTCAGCCTAAAAAATATGCTTTAAACAAATTTTTTAAGGTTGACTTTTTTTTATGTCCCCTTTTAATAAGCTAACATGATTTTGTGAAATTTTAATAAAATAATTTGGTTAAAAAATATCAGGATTATCGTTCTAAACTTTTTTATATCACACTTTTTCAAACACAAGTGAAACTCAAAAGGCCTAACAGCACAATACAAAAATAATAATAATAAAAGAAGAATAAAACATATAAACACTAAATTTCAAAGAAAACCTGACTGTTTAAAACACATTGTAGGGGCTTTGCCTTCAATCCATTTTTTTAAAGTCTTCATTGGATGAGAACTGGTTAAGAACTTTTGCCAATGTGTGCTCATTTTATTCTAAGATAATCATACAATAATATAATAATAAATAATAATGAGTTTATGGTTTTTATTAATGATAAAAACAATTAAAAAACATATGCATAAAAATATTTCTTCTGGGGAACAAAATAAAACCAAAATATTTGCCATGGAGCACAAAGGAGTGCTGTTTGTTCCCAACAATAAATAATTTTTACTGTACAGATTACAAAGTAAAGGAAGAAGTAGATTTTTTATTCTATGATAGAATTCCTAATTAAAATCTAAGATGAACGTTTTCTTTATTTTTAAAAGAAGGGTAATGGCTTCGGTTCTCTGCTGCGGGTGCTTGTTTCCCTCTTTTGCACAATTTTTCTCAACGTTGACAGGCAGGGTTCTCATTTTCCGCAGGAAGGTGATTAATTTTCATCACTCTCACCTCGCCGCCCCTCCTCTCTTCAGAGGCAGATAATTGAATCTCGCCCCTCTCTGCTCCGTCACTTCTCCCTTTGTACAATTAGCGTTATTCACAATTCTTGATGGATGTTTCTTTTCACACATGAAAGTAATTCCAGCAATGAATTATTATATCTTTGGCCTTTTATGCTAAAAAAAAATATATTTTTTCTCCTAAAAAGAACCTCAGTTTTCTTTTTACATTTGCTGCAGTTCAACTTATGTTGGGTTTCACAAATTTGGGATCAAGTCTGTCACATCTGTGTTAGAGAAAGTATTTCATTTTGTAAATTGTTTAGTTGGGATGCAAATGTTCAGTCTCTTGCCTTGTTTTAGAATAAAAAAAGTTTAAAGAAGGCTTTGTAAAGGCTTTTTAAATTAAACAAAACAAGATTTACTCCTGAAAAAAGGAACTGCAGGAATGGTTTTATTTAACAAGCTTAAACTGTAAAGAGTTTAAGTTAAGAGAGTTTTAACTGATGGGAGAGTTTATTCTTGTGTAACATCTGTTAAAAATGTATTTGGAACTATTTTGTGGTTAAATATTGAGTCCCCATCAAACACCAAAGACCTTTTAAATATGTTCCACTAGGTTTTGTGAAATAAATGTTGGTATTCTTGTTTTGACGAAGCAAATTTATTAGACGTCTAGATTAATCACCTAGATCAGGGGTCTGCAACCTGCGGCTCTGGAGCCATATGCGGCTCTTTCAAGCTTTGACCAAAACTAACATAAAACTGAATTTTATTAGCTGTTATAACAACAACTAAAAGGGCTAGTTTTAGCAGTTTTACTGTAATTTATTTAGCAAATAAATGAATAAAGGTAGTCCTCAACTTACGACGGAGATCCGTTCCTACGCGACGGCGTAAACCGAATTTTGCCTTAAGTCGGAACATACATACATACATACAGGTAGTCCCCGACTTACGAGCGCTCTTACTTACGAGGTCCCGGACTTACGAGCATGCATCTCATTAAAAAATAATAATAATAATTGTTTTTTTTTTAACTTTTTATTATTATTTTTTTATAAATGAATACATGTACAGTACTGGACAGTCACCAAGCACTTAGCCTATCCTAACACAGTTTTTAAAGATGAAGGAATAAGTTGAATTGTCTCCCTTTCACATAAAGGGAGCAAGCTCCCTATGGAGCCTGCAGGGAGGAGGGAGACAATTCAACTGACTCCTTCATCTTTAAAAACTGTGTTAGGATAGGCTAAGTGCTTGGTGACTGTACAGTACTGTACATTTATCTATTTATAAATAAAAAACAATAAAAAAATAAAAATACTGTATATACTGTATATTTTTAATAAATAATTTTTTTTTTTTTTTACTATGTGATCCTACTTACGAATTTTTGACATACGAGCGCCCCCTAGGGACGGAACTCGCTCGTAAGTCGGGGACTATCTGTACTGCACCTTATACCTACAGTACTGTATTTTACCAAGCACTTAGCCTATCCTAACACAATACCCTACTACATAATCCTAACACGATACCCTACTACATAATTATCAAAAAAAACACATATACATTTGGGAGCCATAATGAAGAGAAAAAATAGTTAATTTCCTACTGGGATGCTGTGGTGAAGCCGTTTCCTCCGCCCCTCCTCCGTATTCTCTATTGCGTTTACGACGTAAAACCGCCATCCAGCTCGGTCCATCTGCCGCATTCCGTTCCATTTACGACGTAAAACAGGGTTCACAGTACAGTTTTGTTTTGTTTTTCGAATGTCCAGAGGACCAAACTTAGCTTTTTTAGAGAGTAATGTGTAGCATTCGTCCGCCGCTACATTTAATATGTAAAACTGGAAACTGCGTAACTCGGCTTTTCAAAATGAATTTTCAAAATAATTTAAATTAAAAAAAATTTAATGGGAGATGCGTCGTAACCGCAAAACGTCATAACTCGAGACCGTCGTAAGTCGAGAACTACCTGTACTGGGAACATTACAAGGAGTAAAACATACTAACTTCTGCTTTACGCTTTATTTCTTCAGGATACGTAATGTTTCGACAGTTTAAAAAAATCACATAGGCCTGCATAGTTTATCGTTTTAGTTTATAGAAAATGGGCAAAAACTACATTATCTTTTCCTTCTTTACAAGTATCTCATCTTTATTTTGTCTTAAAATGTAAAAATATCGATAAATGTTAAAAATTATTAGATTTTTTGTTTTGTTTTATAATGTCACCTCTACTGGTCAGAAAAATGTCCTCCTGTCTTAAAGTGGTCCACGGGCCACCAGCTGAGAATCACAGTTGTAGCAGGTATTGTGGCTCCGGACACGTTTAGTGAAGTGAACAGGCAGAAATGGCTCTTTTGATCGTGAAGGTTGCAAACCCCTGACCTAGATACAGTACTCAGTCAGCTTAAATATTAGTGTTTTTAATAAAATTATTACAAATCTGTCACGAGATGTAAAAGGTTGTATTTTTATCAGTTTGTTCTCATCATGAAATAAGGAGTCTTGGTTTTTCCTTTTTAGTTGCACAGATTTGGCAGCAATTGGGATTTCTTAAAGCTTAACGTGGATGAAACGCATCTCTTTGTATACTGTTGAATAAATTGCCTTTGATGTAATTCTCCTACATGCCTCACGCAGAGCACAAAAGCAACTTTTGATGCATGCCGTCAAGAACATCTGGAGATTTACTTGGATGTGTGACATCATTACGAATCCAGCCATGTTTGCATCCTCATTCCCAGCATGCCCAGATGAAAAGTGAGTCTTATGTAAGCTAGTTTCTGGTTTGTGCTAAGATGTCGTGTTCCTCTCTGGCAGAACGCCCAACGGCTGGCAGCTGGAGCTCAGGTGGCACAGACGCTCACCACGCCGGTGGTTTCTGTAGCCACACCAAGTCTCCTGGCACAGGGGCTGCCATTCTCCGCCATACCAACAGCGTACAACACAGGTGAGGCAAGAACTCAGGGGGGAATAATGAATAAGCAAATAAAAATCTTTAATAAGATCACAGGCCTAGTGTTCTTTGAAGGATTGTTTATTGATCACCACCTTTTATAAAAGACATCATTTTTGAACTTTGCATAAAATGACACAACATATATATCTTGTGTCATTCAACTATGTTCGTTGTTGCAAACAAAATGATAAATTAATGAAAATTTGTTTCAAAGTGAGTTTAAAATTCGCGCTGTGTTTCTTCACGGGACATCCGGGTACTCACGCATGCTACGTCTGTGACGTACAAACAGGAATGTCTCATAGAACGCCCCCTGTACTTTACAATGGCGGACAATATTTAAACCGACGAATTTAGCAATCTAAGTGAAGATTAGAGCGATTTGTCTTCAGTTCGGGAAGCCAAAGTTATTTCGGGTTATGAGCAAGAAACAGCAGGTTCTAATTTAGGTCTGCATCCGTATTTATTTCAGCCTTACCGTTCAGAAGCGAGGGGGGGTCCGAGGGGTGCAGCTTTATTCATAGCAGACGCTCTGACTGACATTCCTGCACCTACGTCACAGACGGGGCATGCGGAAGTACCCGGATGTCCCGTGAAGAAACACAACGCAAATTTTAAACTCACTTTGAAACGAATTTTCATTAAATTATCATTTTGTTTGCAACAACGAACATAGTTGAATGATACAAGATAAATATGTTGAGCCATTTTATGCAAAGTTCAAAAATGATGTCACACACTTTAAACAAAGATCATCTTGTGTCAAGAAATGATGAACTTTTTCTGGTTTTCAATCTTGAGCAGTATTGTGAGATCTTGCGCGAGCCGTTAGCTCTCAGAGTACATGTTGGAAACGACTCTCAACTACTACCACGTCTAACTTTAGCTCAGTATCTCCAAATGTGGCTGAGTTCTGGTGCCTTTTGTGTAGCCTTAAGAAGGTCAACTAGCTGAACTGGGTTGACTCCAAACATTCATCAAGTGGTTACTCTGAAAGGTCAAAGTCAAAGTCAACTTTATTGTCAAAACTGCAATATGTACAGGACATACACAGGATTGAAATTGCATTTCTCTCAGTCCCTCGGTGCAACAGTAACCATTTAAACACTAAAACACTGAAACATTTAATAAACATAAGCATAAAATGAAATAATAAAAGTGTAATACTGTCCTGAGTTTTTTGCATAGTAGTATAAAAGTGTAAAAAGTATATCTATAAAATAAAATGAAAGTTCTGGCATTGACATTTGTAATAGAGTGACAAAGCAGCATATGAAGTTTATGTACACAGTATATGTATGAGGTAGTTGATATTGGTATAGAGGTAAAGTGGCATATGCAATAAGGCTAGTAAAAAAATAATATATATATCAGCAGTAGTGTAGATATAAAAAGTAGTGTAAATGTAAACAGTAGTAATAAATGTAAACAGTAGTAATGAATGTAAACAGTAGTAATAAATGTAAACAGTGAATGTAAACAGTAGTATGACTATAGGCAGTAATGTAATACAAACATTAGTGCAAATATAAGGTCATCAAAGCTCATCATCAAATATTTTGCTAACATTGGCAGAGACGTTACCTTAAGCGAAATGTTTTGGTTTTAGTTGTGACATTTGTATGATCCGGCCTCCCACAGATTACCAGCTGACCAGCGCTGACATCACCGCTCTGCACGCTCTGGCGTCGCCTGGCGGCTTGTTGCCCACCAGTGTGTCCACATGGCAACAGCAGCCGCAACAGCAGCAGCAAACACAACAGCAGCAACATCTCAGTCTTGCGTCACTCAGCAACTTGGTGTAAGTCGTTCCTTCATTTTCCCTTCGGCTGCGCGCTGCTCATACATTCAGCATGAAAAGGATGGAAATGACCTTCAGATACTGACCCCTTCCCAGTTGCTTGCATGATTTACATACCATGACCTCAAGTGCAAGCATTTTACATCCTCTTTAGTGAACCGGTCACTCAACAGCATCACCATCTCAGCCTTTTCATTGCATCTATCTGAAGAGTTTGCTTCCGTTGGTTCAGTTTGCAGAAGCACTTTTTAAAGGAAAGATTTTGCTCTTTGTCTTAATAGTTGCATAAATAAAAAATATTTTTACCCTGTCAACTGAACAAAATTATTAGACTGTAACTAGTTGTTTCCTGTGGTGGGAAATCCAGTGACAACTAAAACCACAAAAACATTTCAGAAGGGCTACAAAAAGATCACATTCTGTAATGGTAGAACTGTTTGCTTCCCAGAAACCAGTTCCTCGTGGTAGCAGTTTGTGCTCGACTATGATGAAAGCGATCAGATGGATAAAAACAGAAATATCCAACTGAAATAAATACATCTAATATCTAAAGTTAAATGAGGACTGTGCTTATGTCTTTTTCTCGTTTTAAAACGTTTTAAAACCACTTCAGTTGCCATGTTTTGTCTTTTTGTTCAAGCGTGAAGTTCAAGTCGAAGTCTTGTGTGACGTTATTTGTCCTTTGACGTTCACACCTGTGTAAAGAGAGCTGGGATGAATTCAGCCCAAATTAACTTTCCTTTTAAATCAAAGTCCCTCTCAGCACTGTCCGATAGGGCTGGGCCATATCATATCGTTCCCGGTAATACCGGTAAAAAAAAGCTTGCCCGGGCAAAAAAGTTATATCATGATATGCTAATTTCATGACGTAATACGTCAGGGCACCCCGCCCCCTTAACAACCGAGCGCTTCAAACGACCAAACCGAACTGCGCACCCCCCTCCACCAGTCTGTACTGGTGTAACGCTAATTAGTTATGTGCAATACTAGCTAGCTAAAATGC
>JBBPBX010052867.1:0-17579 GCA_038048925.1 Garcialebias charrua
TATATATATATATATATATATATAATAGAAACATCATATAGTCTCTGCTTGAAGGTGAAATTTTAAAGAAACTATAAGACTGCAGACTATTTTGTGCCTGTGTTTTATTCAAGTGCTGTATTAAATATGCACAATACGATGCGTATGTTCATTTTTCTTCTGGGAAGATTTGTTTTAAGCCTGTCGCCATAAAACCAGTGCTGAAATTTTTTTAATGTGTGAAAATGTTAAAGATATACTGTATTAAGCTCATATTTTTGAAAACTGCAGTTGTGTTTGAAAGTTTCATCATCTTTGTCCTTAGCATTTTAATCTGCCTCCATTTCTGATGTTACAGCTACCTACTGGCCCTGCATGGGTATTACGGCAGTTTTCATTGTTGCATTTTTGCTAAGTTTATGCATTCTCTGAAAATATGTCGAGAATTAAAAATTTATATTTAAAAGCAGTTGGAGACATGTTCATGGAAATGTGAGCTCTAGAACTATCAAGTCAAGTGAAGGCAGCTCTTGGTGGATCTGGAATGGTTGGGCTTAAATCAACGTGTGGCATGGAGGCTGCACAGATGCAGAAAGAAATATTTGCAGAGAGTGGTGAAGGCTGCACAGAAGACTGTTGGAGACAGCCTCCCCACCATCACAGACATTTACACCTCCAGATGCAGGAAGAGGGCCACCTGCATCATGAAGGACCACACTCACCCAGCACACACACTTTTTGCCCCACTCCCCTCAGGAAGGAGGTTGAGGAGCATTAAGTGTAGAACCACTAGACTGAGGAACAGCTTCTACCCTGAGGCTGTTAGACTCATGAATAAATAACCAGAATAATCACTGTGAAATATCACATCATGTTGCTGCTGATCTGTTTCATGTTGCTGCTGATCTGTTTCATGTTGCTGCTGATCTGTTTCATGTTGCTGCTGATCTGTTTCATGTTGCTGCTGATCTGTTTCATGTTGCTGCTGATCTGTTTCATGTTGCTGCTGATCTGTTTCATGTTGCTGCTGATCTGTTTCATGTTGCTGCTGATCTGTTTCATGTTGCTGCTGATCTGTTTCATGTTGCTGCTGATCTGTTTCATGTTGCTGCTGATCTGTTTCATGTTGCTGCTGATCTGTTTCATGTTGCTGCTGATCTGTTTCATGTTGCTGCTGATCTGTTTCATGTTGCTGCTGATCTGTTTCATGTTGCTGCTGATCTGTTTCATGTTGCTGCTGATCTGTTTCATGTTGCTGCTGATCTGTTTCATGTTGCTGCTGATCTGTTTCATGTTGCTGCTGATCTGTTTCATGTTGCTGCTGATCTGTTTCATGTTGCTGCTGATCTGTTTCATGTTGCTGCTGATCTGTTTCATGTTGCTGCTGATCTGTTTCATGTTGCTGCTGATCTGTTTCATGTTGCTGCTGATCTGTTTCATGTTGCTGCTGATCTGTTTCATGTTGCTGCTGATCTGTTTCATGTTGCTGCTGATCTGTTTCATGTTGCTGCTGATCTGTTTCATGTTGCTGCTGATCTGTTTCATGTTGCTGCTGATCTGTTTCATGTTGCTGCTGATCTGTTTCATGTTGCTGCTGATCTGTTTCATGTTGCTGCTGATCTGTTTCATGTTGCTGCTGATCTGTTTCATGTTGCTGCTGATCTGTTTCATGTTGCTGCTGATCTGTTTCATGTTGCTGCTGATCTGTTTCATGTTGCTGCTGATCTGTTTCATGTTGCTGCTGATCTGTTTCATGTTGCTGCTGATCTGTTTCATGTTGCTGCTGATCTGTTTCATGTTGCTGCTGATCTGTTTCATGTTGCTGCTGATCTGTTTCATGTTGCTGCTGATCTGTTTCATGTTGCTGCTGATCTGTTTCATGTTGCTGCTGATCTGTTTCATGTTGCTGCTGATCTGTTTCATGTTGCTGCTGATCTGTTTCATGTTGCTGCTGATCTGTTTCATGTTGCTGCTGATCTGTTTCATGTTGCTGCTGATCTGTTTCATGTTGCTGCTGATCTGTTTCATGTTGCTGCTGATCTGTTTCATGTTGCTGCTGATCTGTTTCATGTTGCTGCTGATCTGTTTCATGTTGCTGCTGATCTGTTTCATGTTGCTGCTGATCTGTTTCATGTTGCTGCTGATCTGTTTCATGTTGCTGCTGATCTGTTTCATGTTGCTGCTGATCTGTTTCATGTTGCTGCTGATCTGTTTCATGTTGCTGCTGATCTGTTTCATGTTGCTGCTGATCTGTTTCATGTTGCTGCTGATCTGTTTCATGTTGCTGCTGATCTGTTTCATGTTGCTGCTGATCTGTTTCATGTTGCTGCTGATCTGTTTCATGTTGCTGCTGATCTGTTTCATGTTGCTGCTGATCTGTTTCATGTTGCTGCTGATCTGTTTCATGTTGCTGCTGATCTGTTTCATGTTGCTGCTGATCTGTTTCATGTTGCTGCTGATCTGTTTCATGTTGCTGCTGATCTGTTTCATGTTGCTGCTGATCTGTTTCATGTTGCTGCTGATCTGTTTCATGTTGCTGCTGATCTGTTTCATGTTGCTGCTGATCTGTTTCATGTTGCTGCTGATCTGTTTCATGTTGCTGCTGATCTGTTTCATGTTGCTGCTGATCTGTTTCATGTTGCTGCTGATCTGTTTCATGTTGCTGCTGATCTGTTTCATGTTGCTGCTGATCTGTTTCATGTTGCTGCTGATCTGTTTCATGTTGCTGCTGATCTGTTTCATGTTGCTGCTGATCTGTTTCATGTTGCTGCTGATCTGTTTCATGTTGCTGCTGATCTGTTTCATGTTGCTGCTGATCTGTTTCATGTTGCTGCTGATCTGTTTCATGTTGCTGCTGATCTGTTTCATGTTGCTGCTGATCTGTTTCATGTTGCTGCTGATCTGTTTCATGTTGCTGCTGATCTGTTTCATGTTGCTGCTGATCTGTTTCATGTTGCTGCTGATCTGTTTCATGTTGCTGCTGATCTGTTTCATGTTGCTGCTGATCTGTTTCATGTTGCTGCTGATCTGTTTCATGTTGCTGCTGATCTGTTTCATGTTGCTGCTGATCTGTTTCATGTTGCTGCTGATCTGTTTCATGTTGCTGCTGATCTGTTTCATGTTGCTGCTGATCTGTTTCATGTTGCTGCTGATCTGTTTCATGTTGCTGCTGATCTGTTTCATGTTGCTGCTGATCTGTTTCATGTTGCTGCTGATCTGTTTCATGTTGCTGCTGATCTGTTTCATGTTGCTGCTGATCTGTTTCATGTTGCTGCTGATCTGTTTCATGTTGCTGCTGATCTGTTTCATGTTGCTGCTGATCTGTTTCATGTTGCTGCTGATCTGTTTCATGTTGCTGCTGATCTGTTTCATGTTGCTGCTGATCTGTTTCATGTTGCTGCTGATCTGTTTCATGTTGCTGCTGATCTGTTTCATGTTGCTGCTGATCTGTTTCATGTTGCTGCTGATCTGTTTCATGTTGCTGCTGATCTGTTTCATGTTGCTGCTGATCTGTTTCATGTTGCTGCTGATCTGTTTCATGTTGCTGCTGATCTGTTTCATGTTGCTGCTGATCTGTTTCATGTTGCTGCTGATCTGTTTCATGTTGCTGCTGATCTGTTTCATGTTGCTGCTGATCTGTTTCATGTTGCTGCTGATCTGTTTCATGTTGCTGCTGATCTGTTTCATGTTGCTGTGTTCATTTGTGCTCATCTGCTCATACAGACTCATGTTTGTGCTGCTGTTCGGCATATTGGGAAAGTGGCGCAATGGTTAGAGATGGTGAGCCTGTGATCGGAAGATCGCCGGTTCAAGCCCCGGTACCGACAACATCAAAAAATGTGGGTGGAAAAAGGTGAAACACCCACACCTGCCTCCACCCTCATTCACCCCACTCTGGGCCCCTGAGCAAGGCCCTTAACCCCCACCATCTGCTCCCTAAACAGGTCTCTCTTGAAAATGAGTTATCGTGGCTCAGTGAGACTACCTGGATAAATAAAGGGTAAATGAAAAAAAGTTTTTATACAATTAGTGCTTAGTGTATTTTTCTCAGTTCATATCTTATTAATGTTTTTCGTTTACATTTTATTGTTGGATGTAATTGGGACCCTGTGTACACATTTTTGTTCCACCGCATGTACCACAAGTGGTGTGTAACGACAAATAAAGAAACGCTGACTCTCTGACTCTGACTACAAGCTTTATTAACCTCAGGATCGCAAGACTTCCCACTTTTTATGAAATAATTTCTGTTTCTTCTTATGCCTTTTTTGACACAATGTAAAACTCTTTTGTTTACAACTTAAATGTGTGTTTATTCTCCTAGTCCTTGTTGCAACAGCATGTTTCCACAGGATGATGCTGTCACTACTATGCTTGTCAGTAAAAACTATATTCCGGTGGTGATCCTCAGTATCACGTTAAAATGACTACAACATTTTTCAACATAAGATGATCTTAGTTTCAACTAGTCATGAAAGTTGTATGGTGATTAGCATTCCTTCAAGAAAAGCTTTAAATAAATAGCTCAGCAGCCACGTCTATAAGTCCATTGTTGCTCCGCTTCTGATCTATTTCAAATAAATGAGCTTAACTGTGCTTGTAATTTATTTAAAGACAAAACATAACAAATAAAAATGACTATTCCTTGAATTCATGCTTTATAATCTCTGTTTTTTGAGATAATGTTTTAAACAAAGATCCAGGGCGTCTTCGATAAATAATTGAAACATTTTTAATCTACTGACTTTTTCTTGTTACCTTTATGAAAAATTCAAAGCAGTAAAAATCTTTGGGTTAAAAAATACTACTGTATATTGTTCCGTAAACACAGGTGGTTGTCAAAGGGCATTATGGGTAGGGTATTCTGCAGGGAGGTGACACTATGTGTGGAATGCTTACAGGACTCTGTGTTGACCTGGGACAAACAGAGAGCATTCTGGGATACAATAAATGCAAAGAAAACATCTCTGATTCATCATTTAAACAGGCCCTCATATGTTAATTATTGACAAAAGTCTAATTTGCTTACCATTCAATGAAGAAAGCAAGAGTTGATATAAAATATATATTTTCATGACAGGCATGATGATCAAATTAAATGTTAATTTAAAAGGAATTCAAGTTTATTATTTTTATTTTTTTTATTTTTTTTGCAGACAGAAACACTATAAAAATTGTTCACATGTTTGTCCAAGAGGCGTGTATTTACAAGTTGACTTTAAACATGGCTGCTAATCATAATTCTCCTTGGATTTTAAAAGCAGAACAAACATATAGCTTTAAAACTCCATGGGAGAAGCTTCAATGAATGACCAAAAATTACATTTAGACGAGTGTGTCAGAAACAGTTAAGGAGAAGTGTTGTCAGATGTGTTAAATGATCAAAATTTGTTTGAAAGGTTTTTATTGATCTTTAAAAAAATCAATTAAACAGTAGAATAAGAAAAATAAAGCCTGAGTTTGGTGCGAAAGTTTTTATTTATCGTTTTCGTTTGTTATATCTTTCCCAGTTTTTATCTTTTGTATACCTTTGTGTTGTGTCACATGTTACTTTATAATTTCAATCTTTTTGTAATAAAACGTCTACATACATCTGTTTAAATTTTGTATTTACATCTTGATCAAGATTTTCCAGACAATTTTCCAGATGTTTTGGTGCTATCTTGTCTCTACAATGTACAGTGGAGGACCGTGAACAATGCCTGTGGTGTGGCAGACCAGGGTGGTGGTTCCCATTTTTAAAAAGTGGAGGTGATATGGGAGTATGGGGTGCCCAGGTGCTTTTAAGGGCTAACTGGTCCCTGTATAACCAAAGCAGGAGCTGAGTTGGCATTCTTGGCACAAAGTTGAGCTTGTTGTCAATGTGGGTTGGGCTCCCCCAAGGGTGACACTTGTCTTTGATCCTGTTTGTGGTGGATAGGATCTCCAGGTGCATTCATAGAAAAAAAAACCACCTGGTTTGGGAACCTTTGCTTTATGTGGATGATGTGATTCTGTTAGTGTCTTTGGGTCAGGACCTTCAGCGTGCACCAGGATGATTTACCTCACCTATGATCATGAGGTTTGGATCATGACCTCAAAATGAGATCACAGATACAAAAAGTCAAAATGAGCTTCCTTCTCAAGGTAACCAGGCTCCGCTTTATTGATAGGGTGACACGCTCTACCATCTGGGGGGAGCGCAGCGTGGAGTCACATCGAAAAGAGTCATTTGAGGTGGTTCTGGCATCTGATTAGGATGACTCCTAGAGTTTTGCCCTGGGGAATATTCAAAACTCGCTGAAGGGATTGTGTATCTTCTCTAGCCTGGGAATGCCTCTGGACTGCCCAGAGAAGCTGGAGAGTGTCACTACGGATGGGTTACCGTATTTTCCAGTGTATAAGTTGCACCTTTTGCCTAATTTGCATGCCCTGCGACTTACAGAGAGGTGAGACTTGTTTATGGATTTTCCCCCATATTTTTAGACCAATTTTTGGCTCAGATATGACCGTTTTTCATTTTGGCAAAAAATGGTGCAGTACCACTTTCGCCCGCTAGGGGTGCAGTACCACTTTTGTCCGCTAGGGTACACCAACCATTCCCACCTCATGTGTCCGACGAGAGGCTCCTCTGGCCGGACTGACTCTGTCACAGCCCGGCCTCCTGCTCTGGAGGTAACTACTGTTAGCTCAGTGTTTGTTAGCAAAATAGGTCAAGAACCACATGACAGATTTTGTTGAAACTTACAGAAAGTAATCACTAGATGGACATTTACAACTAACTAGCTTTATGAGATGTTTGAGATAAAATTCGACGTTTTATAACCGTAAATGTGTCGCGGTTAGCTTAGTTGTTTTTCCGGGTACTTTTTAGCAAATAGCTCATAAACCACAGGACAGATTTTCTTTAAACTTACAGAAAGTAATAACTTGGTGGTCATTTACAAACTGTTAGCTGCTGGAATTGTTTGAGATAAAATTCGATGTTTTAGAAGCGTAAATGTGTCGGCGGTTAGCTACGTTGTTTTTCCGGCTACTATTTACCAAAATAGCTCATAAACCACAGGACAGATTTTCATTAAACTTAGGCCCTGTTTACACGGACATGGTGGGGGGAAACGGAGGTTTGGGGTATGTTAATTAGAGTAAAAACATTTGCGTTGACACGAGCGAATTCTGTTGATATGACTCCCCCCGCCCTCACTGTAGTTACCATGCCGGGCCTTTAGATGGCGCTGTGAATTTTTGAACCTTCACTACTGCGCATGTGTGCTGCCCTGCCTCGTCTGTTTACCATTGGGGCTAAAAGTTCAGCTAACTACAAGTTGTTGTCAACAAGTTAAAGCTGGATTTTGGATAAGAGTCGACAGATTTGACACCAAGTGGGACCGCTTCATCTAACAACCTGCACACCAGTTGCTGAGCATACCGGAACCGAGTGACGATGTCGGACTTTAGTCCGTGAGAATCAGCTGATTTACAGCAGCTCTACAAGGTAAACAATGCTCTTAATAATGTTTCCCTGTGTTTACTTCGATCACAGAACAACCAACTGAGGTTTTATTTTTTTCCTGCGAGGTCGAAGCTGTCGTTCCACGAAGCTGACCGGTTCGGATATGGGTCCAGTGTCCACCAGGATGAAAACAGAAGAGTCCAGTTCATAACAGTTCGGTTAACGTGTTTTTAAAAGTATTCAATTTAATTCTCAGTGTTTGTGATATACAGTTTGTGGTGTTGAATAAATAAATAAATAATAAACCTGGTGTCTTCATTTTCACATGTTACGCATTGTTTAAATAACGTAACGAGTCCAGATAGATAGCTCAAATAACGTTATACATTTCCCACGCCAACATAAATACTGTTTATTATTGTTAAACTGTTATAATTTAGCACATATTTATTTATATATATTTATGTTATTAATTTAGCACAGCGTGACATGTGAAATGTCCGCCTGCCCTGACTGTCTGAGCGTGCGTGTTGCGCGCAACAAAAGATCAGCAGGAGATGTTTACATTATCAACGGGGGGTCAGCGAAAAAGATCCACTCTGGAGGCTGGGTTCAAAAACCATCGGATTCAAAGAGGGGGGCCAGTGGTGTCGTGTCAACGATAAGCAAAGACGCAGAGAGAAAGGAGCGGTTTCACTCAAAATACACGCCGTGTAAACGCCCCTTACAGAAAGTAATTACTTGGTGGTCATTTACAAACTGTTAGCTGTTGGAGTTGTTTGAGCTCAAATTCGATTTATTTATATTTTATTTTCGCAGCGCGCGACCGTTTGGAAGACGTCAAAGCGAAACAATTTAAATCCAGCAGATTTGACCATTATGTGAATTTATTAACGAAAATTTAGAGAAACACAATTTCTGTTTGTATGAAGGGACATTTTGGTAAAAAAAAAGAAAGAAACTATTTAAGTATCTATTAAACCATTCCATCAAAAATAAAGACCTTATTAGGAATATACAATAAAATTAGTTGTTATATTTTAAAATATGCTTTTTGGATGTCAAATGAGTTTTGGTAACAGGACTGAAAAAAATGCAACCATCTTCGACTTTAAAGCTTAATAAAAAATTAAATAAAATCACCTAAGATGGACCAATGGCCATTTTGAATAGCTAAAAATGTATATTACTATATCCAGTTTAAAAAAACATGTAAAAAATATATTCAACTTTGGAGACTTACTACAAGTAAAAGGCACCCATTCGGTGGAATGACCCATATACTGTATTTGGGATCTTGGTCTTTCCGTCATGATCCAAAGCTCATGAACCTAGGTGAGGGTTGGGTTGTAGACAGACCAGTAAATTGAAAATGTTGTCTTTCGACTCAACTCTTTCTTCACTATGACCCACTGAAGCAACATCCTTACTACTTATCCTTACTTAGGGGCCAAGATGGTGTAGTGGCAGGGGAACCGACTTGGGACCCGAAGGACCCAGATTCGAACCCCAGTCACGGCATAACTTGTGGTGTGTTTGAGCAGCACATCTCATCCCAATTGCTCCCCTGCATGCTTTCTATAGCTGCCCACTGCCCCACCTGGTGGTGATTGGGTTAAATGCAGAGTCAAATTTTGTCTTGTATGGAAACATACACAGATGACAAAAATGTGACATTATTATTATTATTATTATTATACAGTACTACTGAGGTGAAGGCCTGACTACTCTGTTGATCTATCTTCTTCTCCACCCTACCATCACCCATGAACAAGATGCACATGAACTCCTTCACCTGAAAGATTCCCATCCCCCCAGATCTGGAGTGAGCATTCCACACGACTAACTTATCAATAATACAAAGTTTTGTCTTCTTTTCTTTACTAACGTTTTACTTTTTCTTTTTTCCCTTAAACACTCTTATTTTGTGTATTATGGTATGTACTAACAGTGAACTAAAATTATTGTCACCTTACTGTATGCAATAAAAATAATCAATAAGTATGCAGATGTAGCACTTTGAGATTTTTATTAATGAAAAGTGCATTATAAATTGAATTCATTATTATTATTATTATTAGATGTAGTCTGAAATTTATTTTAGTGCAGATAGAATAGAATAGAAAAAGCCTTTATTGTCCCCCAGAGGGGAAATTCAAGCATATTCAAGCTGCAGCAACAGATATAAAGACATTTCAAAATGTAGAATATGTGTAATATTACATACAATAAACAACATATTTTATAAAATAAATGTGTAAAAAGTAAGATACAGTACATTGTCAAGGAATCATCTTACATCACGGCTCTAATTTACAAATACCAGAAACGCGTCAGAAAGTCTAAACTTGTTATAACGTGGAGCAACCATAAAGTGGTGCTGTTTAATTTAAACCTTCAGCTAGTCTTTAAAAATAAAAAAACAGGTCTTCAACAGCAGCATGAGGTTTGAGTCTGAACAACTCTTTTCACAAAGTCTGCAGCTTTCCAGCAGAGGTCCTCCCTATATCAAGGAAAAACATTATTTTAAATGAAGCTGGTTGACTTGGTTTATTAGGTCTTCATCATAATATTCACAACAAAGAGGTGATGAATATAAGACCTGAAAGCACAAGATGTTTTGTTAACTAAAATATGTACCGGTAGTATATGATGGCATCACATTTTTAACATACAGTAAAATATATTTAAAAAAAATGTCAAGCAAGATTCAAGGATTCAAGTTCTTTATCGTCACACGTGATGCATGAGGTGGAATGACATGTAGGGTCCCAGTTAAATCCAACAAAAATACAAGTTGTAAAGAAAAACAGTAATAAGATCTAAGACATGAACTAAGAAATACACGAAACTAAGAATACACTAAGCACTAATAGTATGGAGCCAAGATGGTCTAGTGGCAGGGCTTTTGACTTGGGACCCGAAGGACGCGGGTTCGCGCCCCGGCCACTACCCACCTTGGGGTGTCTATGAGTGCACACCTATTTCTCCAGCTCCCCGGGCGCTTTCTGGCTGCTCACTGCACCACCTGGTAGGTGGTTGGGTTAAATGCAGAGACGAATTTCGTCTGTGTATGGGAAACATATGCAGATGACAGGAAAATACATTATTATTATAAAACAATGTGCCAAACAACAGCAGCATGAACAGATGAATATTTAAGACAGCTTAATAATAAGAATTAATAAATAATCATTATTAATTAATTATACTATTAATTTGTTACAATTAAGCAATTCAAATTTTATTTAATTCATAATTAATAATTAAGACTGCTTAATGCAAAATTTGATGAAACACCAGCTCTCATGAATCACTTTATGCACAATTGAATGAACACACATCTGAAGTTTGTTTTGTTCAGCTAACTGTAACTATTCTTTATTATAACTTATTATTATTGAGTTACAGAGATACACTGTTTATATTTCTCTACAAGACTTTCCAATCATGTCTTACCTCGCAGTTGGTTATGAACGTCTCAAGAGAAAGAAAAAAAACCTCAAAGTTGGTGACAATAATAATACACTTTGGGTCACTGAGAATTGTTGGATTTGTTACCTGGATTATTGAGCATGAACTTTCTTGTCTTGAACCACTTTGGCTGTGGCTGCCTGCCTGGGAGGAGTCGACGAGGGACAGGATGGACCCCAGAAACCATCTTAGCTCCAGCTTATTGGTCCACTTATCTTAAGGTGTTTACTGCTTGGTGGGGAAACAGTTTACTGGAACTCCTCTGACTGATGATGCCCTCCGGATGGAGGGTGAAACATTTCTATAAAAGAAACTGTCTAGATGACCCGACTGAGAATTACTAGATTTGGTACCTGGATTGTTGAGCATGAACTTTCATACTTATATACATTAGAGCGCAAACGAGGCATGGGGAAATATGTTTAGTGGATCGTGCCCTCCTGCAGTCCCGACCTAAATCAACATAACTAAATGCAAGGCTCATTCCACTCACTCCAAACTGTAAGATTGAACAAAATAGAATATTTTAGGTGTTAGCTTTTCTCACACAAAAAAAGCTCTACAGTTGAGAAAACCTACAAATGTCAATGCAACACAAATATAAAACGTCATAAAACATGAGTGTTGACTGATTTCCTCAAAGAGCTTCTATTTATAGCTCACCACCAAAAAGGAAAGGGGCAAACAATAATGCTTTTTGCCTGTCAATGTGTTCCTTTGTCATGTTAATGAGATATCTTATGAAACAGTGGATGATTTAATAATACTCCCAGAAAGTAATTATTGAAACCATGCACCTAATATTTTTTTTTTTAATCAACCTGCATCATATTGGTCCCTGCAAATAATTGACCTTGTCAACCACATACTGTACATAAACAGCCACAGTCAGTTTTGATATTGAGCTAAAATGTGATGCTGCATTTGCTGAGAGTTATTCCCAATAAATATTCCGAGTGCTAAGGCTTCATGCGAGATCTTGCAGTGGTGCATGAGATGAGAGGAGTATAACATTATTTTCAAGGTTTAACCAAAGTAACATCTCTATCATTTTTTAACAAAAGACTATTCTAGTATCAAAACCAGTCAGATGAAACAAGTACACATGGCTTATTTTCTTTAATCCAATACTGTATATTACTTTTTAATTTTACTATTTGTTTTATGTAAACTTTAATTCAGTGGTGTATCTTACATCTCAACTTTCATATAAAATGTTGGGTGTATTATGTATTTACATAGCATATTTAAGAATTCCTCTTTGAGTTGCATTTTGATACACATGGAAAACATAACTCTTCTGCAAATATTTAAAAGAAGATAGAACATGTTTCAGATGAAACACATGATTGTGCACAGAAGAGAGGGCTTTATTCACTGGCTTTATTTTGTTCTTCTCTTTTGCAGCCATACTGCCATCTGCCTACAGCTCAGGGTAGTTAAACAATTAGACCATCAGGCTAAAATCTGTTTGTGTGCACATGTTACTTTGGTTACACAGACAGTTGTGTCATTTTTAAACTTTATCCAAGTAAGGGTGTATTCCTGAACAATAATAACTTTCTCCAGTGAGATAATTGGAGATGTCTGGCCAAATATTGGTTGCGTATTTTGTACCAGTCTGTATTAGTCAGCTAAATTTTCAGTTTTTTTTTTTCAGCATGTAAGTCTTTCCGAAAAAAATACTTTTCTCTAAAAATAAAAACACATTGACTTTTGTAACAGTAAGGTTTCATTCACTGAGTCAGGTTTCTGATCAAAATGAAATAATGTAACCGAAACTCAGCTGCCATGATGTGTTAAATGCAAAATATGCAAATCTTTAAAATAAATAGTTTAACTTTTGAAGATGTAAAAGTCTGGCATTCCTTGAAGGGATGCACCTCACCTACCATCCTTCATGACAACTTTTTAAACTGCAATCATCTTAGGTTGTTAAGTTATGGAGGCATACCTGTTTAAAATAAAATGATGTGTCATTTTCAGTTTCAATTCAGTTTATTTAAACAGCACCAAGTCACAACAGAAGTCATCTCTGGGCCCTAAACAGAAACACAAAAATAATAATTTAACATTATTTATCTGAGAAGCAGACTGCTTCGAGTTTAACTCCATCACAGAACTCTCATCTTGAGCAAGCATGAAGGTGACAGTGGAAAGGAAAATCTCCCTCATGAGGAAGAAACTTTTAGCAGAACCAGGCTCAGGACAAGTGGCAATCTGCTTCGACAGGCTGGGTTTGAGAGGAACAGATACACAATGGCAGGTCAAGAATCACATGTTAAGATAGAAATAACATCAAAAGCAAATTATTCAATTTTAGCAAACATTTAAGGAAATTAGGTCAATTTCTCCTCCAGTAGTCTAAGTCTATAGCAGCATAACAAGCCAACCCCATAGGATTTATAAAAAAGGAAAGTCTTAAGCCTTACATGATCTATAAGCAATCTGAGTCTGTAGTTAATGGTAAGCACACTTCCAATTTTTGCTCATAAACTGTAAAACTCATAGTGATACAGCCATTTTTATGTTGACTAAGATTTTTTTTTGCTGTGGCGTTCCTCTTCGTCTGTTGACTCCAAAAGAGATTCAGTTAGTTGCTGATTGCTGTTGGACGTTCCAGTCTCAAAACTTTTTGAACATTTTATGCATGCACAGTACTGTTTTAAAGACATTTACATATATGTCACTTCCTCAACAGTTTTTCCACATTGGATTGTGTTTGCTGCAATGCAGTGAAATGCTGAGGAGCACTTGCTGCAGAAATTGCACAATATTTCCACCCAATCTGCACTGACAAGCTTGTAACAGCTTACAAACTAATGAAATGTTTTAAAAACTAGACAAGGGGATACAGTATATGCTGAGGTTGAAGCTGAAAATTTCCAAGCGCCCCCTATAGGCTGCTGTGAATGTTCAAGTTCAAATGGGACATGTGCCTGACCAAAAATCTAAAACACTTCAGACAATTTTGTCCAATTGTTGATTAATGTAGTTCTCACCTTGCTGTGGTGTGATCAAACACATCTATTCCAACATAACATTGTTTTTAGCTGCAATAAGGCTTATGATCCTTGTAAAACACCATCATTGTATATGTGTGGGAGAAGGCGGGGCTTAAAGCCATTTTAGCTATCTCAGCTGTGATGACATAAACAGCACACTGAAAGACCTTTGACATGAACCCTGAAGTTGGAGGGGGACCAGCATTCCCTGTAGATGGGTTCATAAGATTTTACTTCTGCCACTCCACTATTTGAACAAAACATTGCCCTCAGTGAAAACTTAAAATGCACCTTAGATGTTTTTTCAGGTGTTGCCTCTTGGTGGTTCACAAAGTTCTTACGTTGCTGCTGGTGGGGTTGTTATTTTACTTTCTGCTGCTTCTTTCTGCAGGCGTCACCACAGCGAGCAAACTTGCACCAAAGATTTGGCACTAGTTTTACTCCAGATGCCGTTCCTGATGCCACCATGGACTCACTCAACCATGCAGCATCAAGATTACGAGACCATGTCACTGACCACCAAGCGTCCACAGACCCTTCTTACCTAGCTGCTGAATGTTCAAATATTAAAGGTGCAATATGTAGTTTTTGAACACGCTGGCACTTAGAAACATTTTGAACAGAGACACGTTTCTGGTCCCTCCTCAATCAGAGCCATATATGACTCAGCTCCACCTCGCTCACGCTGCAGCCTGGAATGCTCCGCCTCCACTACGTCCCGTCTCAGCCGCTGCAAAGTTCTGTGATTATATGTTAATAAAACGTTCTAAAAAAATAAAATAAAAAAAATGGAGCACTGGTCCAGCAAAACAAAAACACCCTGAAATCAGCAGAGCTTCACGCAGCCACGTTGGACATGATTTAATTCGCTCGTGACTTCCTCATTTCTGTCAGTCAAGGTCTGGAGGAAGAAGCGATCACTTGACTTTTGGCAAAAAAACAAAAGAAAAGTCCAGAGCAGGGATGAAGAAGGGATATTTAATACATTTGTGTCACATACAAAACAGTTTTGCATCGCTTTGCAATTATTTCAACGAGAACCTGCGCGGCCGCTGCAGGGTTGACAGGCGGGGGCGTGGGTTAGGGGGTGAGAAGTTAGAAGCTCTGTTTTTATTGGCTGGTTAACCGCGGGGCGCTCTGGTTTTTATAAATGCTTTTATTACCACCGGGAGACGCCAGAGGACTCTAGATTTTTCAGATATTACCTGTCAAACATCAATCTATCATTAGTGGCAGAGTGAAGAAATATGTTTAAAAAATAAGTTACATACAGCAGCTTTAACAAGAAATTAAAGAAAGCAACTCATGACATTAATGAATGTGGAAAAGTGGTCAGTTCTTGCTGAGTACAGGTATATAGCATCTTCCTTTTTGTGTCACTGGTGCCCATATCCAGCAATCACTGAGAGGCGGGGGACACCTGGACAGGTCTCCAGTCCATCACATAGAGACAAACAAGACAAACGTCCATTCACTCTCTCACTCACACCTAGAGACAATTTAGAGTTACCAATCAGTCTAACATGCATGTTTTTGGTCTGTGGGAGGAAACTGGAGTACCCGGAGAAAAACCACGCATGCACAGAGAGAACATGTGAACTTCATCCAGAAAGGTCCCAGCTGGGATTTGAGCCGGAAACCTTCTCACTGAAAGGAAACAGCTTTACCAAATGCACCACTGTGCCGCCCAGTCCTCTAAGAATTAAACTCTAATTCTCCTTGTCAGAGAGCTATGTCTGCAACAGATAAGGTTCATAATTCATGACTCAGGTTCATAATTTTTAAACTGAACCCACTTCAAAAAGGCAGAAATATATTTTAAAGCCAGAAGAGGTTCAGTAATCTACTGTGATGTAGTCACGTATGTGTTTATATTAATCATGTCACAGCTAGACTACTGTACAGTAATGCGTTTTATGTTGGGGCTCGTCAGATGTCCCTTTCACGTCTCCAGCTCATCCAAAATGCTGCAGCTCGGCTCTTAAAAGGAGAGTTGAGGACATTTCACCAGTTTTGTCCTTCCTTCATTGGTTCCTTGTACCGTACATGTCTGAACTGATTTTAAAACTCTCCTGTTGACTTTTAAGTTCATAAATGGCCTTGCACCCTCACATCTCTCTGACCTACTTCAACTTCTTCTTGGGTGTTGTTGAGATCATCTGACCAGCTGCTTTGAGGACTAAAGACCAGGCTGAAGCTCAGCTATTGGCCCAAAATAATCTGCCCTTAGCATTAGATAGGCCACTTCACTCCCTGCTTTTAAATCTCTTCTAAAAACACACGTTTTCACAAACACAGTATGATTTGATTTAGTATTTCATAGTTTCTCATTGTTATTGTGCTTTTATCATATTTTGATGCTTTTAATTACAACTTTTTTTTCTTTCTTTACTACTTACCGTATTTTCTGGAATATATGTCGCACCGGAGTATAGGTCGCTTTGGCCAATTATTGCCCAAAAATTGGAAAAATCCATAAACGGGTCGCACCTACGTCACATCCTTTAGCAGCGAACAGACCTGCATGTACCGGTATTTTAATTTGAGCAGGATAAACACCTAAAAATATATATATATTTGTTAGCTGACATTATTGTAAGAGCCATAAATAGGTCGCACCTAAATATAGGTCGCAGGGCATGCAAAATAGACCAAAAGCCACGACCTATATTCCGGAAAATACTTGACGACGTTATTTTAAAAATGCATGCTGTTTTCCATTTTTTAAAGTCCAATAATCACAACCTTTCTTTTTGTGCATGTTTTTAAAATACCGTACATTGCGCTAAATAGTTATTATCAAAAATTCTGAATAACTTTGGTATTGTGTCCCCAATTATATATTTAACAAAACAGGTGGTCTAAAACTTCTACTTCTAGCTGATTTCAATATACATAAATTACCCATCAAACTATCTGAGTTCCTTAAACAAGTGCTATTATACTGGAAAAGGCTATACGTACATAATTACTCACCACACTTCACTATCATATGGAATAACAGATTCATACTATATTGCAAAAAGTAATTATTTTACAAAAATTGGATGGAGAAGAACATTTGGTCTGTTGTACACTTACTGGACGCCAATGATTACATGTTAAACTATGAACAATTCTGTGCGGAGTATAAATTCTATCCCTCTAAAGTTGAATTCCCCAGATTACTCAAAGCATTACCAAAAACAATTTATTACCGGTAATCAGATTCCAAATATAATAGCATATCATCCTATAACCCCACAATTACCAACTCTATGTGTTAATGGAATATCATTTACTGACAAAAAAATAAAATCAACAACCACACAATTAGAAGCTGTCTAAACACAACTTTATTCCATGGGAAAATAAATAAAATAACATACTTTGCAAATTTGAAAAATAAATTTAATTTCAATTAATTTCATTTAAATTTATTCATAAAAAAAACAATACAAAACAATCCCATAAATGATAAGAATACAATATATATATAAAAAAATAAAAAATAAAAACATAAATAAATAAAACAATTGAAATGTTCAGAACTCTATATTTAAAACTCCCCATACAACCAAAGGCTAAGGAAACACACTTTGAATTTTTAAATGCAGTTTACCCCTCCAAAGAGCTACTAAGAAATAGTTTTAAAGCTCCACAGACATGATTTTTGTACTTTTCATAAAATGGCTCAACATATATATATA